>CM038552.1:24694363-24906581 GCA_021527575.1 Ensete glaucum | reverse complement strand
GTCTTCGAGGGTTTGGAGTGGAGGGAGGTGGGGCTATCGGCTTGCTTACTACTGGTTGATTTATGCTTTTATTTCTACGATTGTCCATGTTAAGCTTTTCTTCATGTATACGAGCGAATGATATGACAACCATCATGGTACGAGGTTGTTAAGCCTTAACTTTACACCGAATCTCCAGATTGAGCCCTTCAATAAATGTTCCTAGTAGTTGTTTTTCAGATCAGTCTTGGGTTTGGTTTGAGAGGTGCTCAAATATGCTCTGGTACTCTTGTATGGTAGAGGTCTGACAGATATTGGCGAGTTGTCCATCCATGTTTTTGTACTCCAATGGTCCGAAGTGAATCAAAAGTCCACTTTTATATTGCTCCCACGAGGGTTCTCCATGAGTATGCTTGTACTAATCGTACCATTGGATGATATCTCCTTCAAGTTGAATAGAGGCGATCTCCACCTTGGATTCCTCCGGAGTCCCATGAAAATAAAAAAAATTTTCACCACGTGAAATCCAGCCAATCGGGTTTCCGTCTTCCCATCTGGGAAACTCCACCCTTATGCGTGTGTATCCTGTGTCCTGCTCTTAATCATACTTTTTATATTGACTCCCTTTGGAACTTTCACTATGTTGAGTTTTATTGAGACTCTCTGATTGGCTTCTTCTAATTTTACGGAGGAGCTCTTGAAATCTATCTTCCATGCGAGCTTCGAAGGCTTTAAACCTTACATCAAGTGCATCTTCTGTAGTCATCATGTTGGATTATAGATCAGTGATGTTCAGGTTTTTTTTCTGCTATCAAGTTAGGGGCATGAGTTTGCGTCGCAGATGTGGTAAGATTTGGTCGCAACGAGATTGTCGGTGTAAGAATAACCAATATATCGAAAAGCTGGTTAGAGATGGTGGGGGCAGCAGTGGTAGTAAGGAGTTGTAGCGATGGCAGCATGGAGGTGCAGTGGTAAGGGTGCGGTTAGAAACAGTTGTGGCGTGAAAAGAATGGTAATGGAGGAGGCAAGAATGGCAGCAGTGAGGCAGAAGGCAATGATGACACCACTAGTAGAGGAGGAGATTGGAGAGGGGCAGCAGTTGTGGCTAGCGATGGCTGCAACTATGGGGAAGAGGTTGGGCAGCGACAGTGGTGGAGATGCAGGGGAAGGAAAGCACGATTGAGAGCAAGGGACGTAGGGGATGTAGCGGCAGCAGCATCAAGGACGTGATAGTAGGGAAGAAAGGGGAGGAAGACAGATGACAGAGGTGGCTGCGGCAACAAGCAGGTGAAGGATAGCGACGGTGGCGACGGCAAGGGTAATGCGCTATCGAAGGCTAGCCGGTGACAGATGAGGAGAGGAGGAACATAGGTGTTCGGTGGCAATCCTCCTTTAGGTAGGATGATGATGCGGCCGAGGGAGAGGGCAGCGACGACTTGAAGCGGTGGTGGGTGGCGACGGGGAGGCAGATGTTGCAGCGGTAGGCAGTAGTGAAGAAAGCCGGCTGGAAGCGACTGCGGTAGCAAGTGATGGCCAACAGCAGATGAGGGAGGAAAGGAAGGCAGCAGTGAAGGCCGACTGGAAGCAGCTATCGTAGGGGAGAAAGTAGAGGAGGCATGGTGCTGCGGCTAGAAGCAGCTGTGATTGAGGAGGAGAGGAAGGCAGTAGCGGCAAGGGTAGTGCACTGCCGAGGGCTGGACGTCGGTAGATAAGGGGATGGCAACGGCTGGGAGCGACTGCTACAGAGGAGGGGTGGCAGCAGCTGTGTGGCAGTGATGAGGGATGCGAGCGATGCTTGTGGTTGAGGAGGAGAGAGAGATGGTGGCCGATGGCTGAGAAGAGGGGATGAAGAAGGCGTGCAACTATGGCCCTTCTTCTTCTTCTCTCTCTTTTTTTTCTTTTTTCTATATTTTTTCCTTTTTTCCTTTTTTTTTGTTGGCTATTGATGACTACAGTAAAGATGATTGCAGCAAGGTGGCAAATGGAATTACAGTAGGAACACTAAGGATCGATGCTCTGATACCAATTACTGGAATCCTAGGGTTCTATCGTGAAAAAGGTAGATACGCGGATAATCGATCTCTTCGAGGGGATCGGGCCCCCTAGATCGCGTCGAGGGGATCTACCTCTTAGGGTTTCTGCCTATTGGCTAAAACTAATACTTCTTCATTAATTGATCTCCATAAAAGAGTTTACAACTATATTTATAGGGCTCTGCCAAGAGTCCCATTAATCTTTGACTCTTAACTAACATAATAAATTTCTAACTGAAAATAATAACTGACCTTATCTCAACCAAAGATAAAAACCAACTATAACCACTTATAACTGACTTGATAAGGTTCACCCGACCCATAACTGACTCGACTAACATGACTCAATCTGAATAGATGGACCTGACTTAGCTGGTGTCCTCATAGTTTTCAGGGATATACAATCTTCGTAGGTAAAACATCTAACATATAATGAGCAGATTTCTCAGTTTTACAATTTTTCGCATAACAATCATCACACGACGACATGATAAATGTTGAAGACCTTTTGTTTTTGTTTTCCATTGTGCATATGATGCTCCTAATGAGATTTCCCAATAGGTACTGCCCAAGCAGCAGTGGTACTACCTGGGTTGGGATGATATCGCTAGAGCCTAGATTCCCGGGCTCTGTTCAGGTGGTAGTATCCTCCAACGTCGTAGATAATACCGTCGATACCTTAAAATATTATGGATTTAAATTTTTAGCTCTATTTTAAAGCCTTTGGGGGTCTATATATACCCCACTCATCCTTGTTTAATGTAAGAATGAAATCTTGAAAATTGAAGTATTGTAAACCCTCTTGAAATAGTGTTTAAGTCTCTTTTTTCCTTGAGTTTAGAGATTATTCTAAGGAGGTGTGAGGTCTTTTGTGAAAGAGAGGTGTAAAGGTTCTCTCCTAAGCCTATTAAAAGGAGAAGGGTTGTAACATAGATAGTTGATATTTACCCGTTGAAAAAAAGATCGGTAGTGAAAGTCGACGGTCTCAAGAGAAGAAGAATCGAGAGTGGATGTAGGTCGAGACGATCGAACTATTGTAAACCGATTTGCATTTCTTTCCTTACTTTACCTAGTCATTACTACTGATTTACTTACTCATTATCGTTACTCTACAAGGGCGACGAGTAGCAACGCCGCTAGCTGAGTGCCCACAAGGTAGTCGCCCGCGCATAGGCGATGGCGGTGATTGGGGGTACATGTGATGTATGTTGTCGATGAATGATCATGAGTTATGTGATATGATTCGTGTATTTGTGATTATTATTATTATTGGGACCTGCGAGGCTTTATTTTTCTTGTTTATTGTCGGGCCTACGTGCTTGTGATTATATTGTAATTACCTAAAAAGGCGTAGCGGGAGTGCGAAGGTGACAATGGGACCCACGATGTTGTGGCGGGCGATCGCGATGCCTGGTGATGTACTGAGGATCTGACATAGCCGATAATGAAGAGAAGGATGATCATAAGGTATGGAGATGCGTCGATACACACATAGATCCTATTACTAGTGATTGGACTCGTTAGCTCGGGCCTATTCACATTAGGTGACTGCTCATGATCATCTGATATAGTATGCACCTCTGATATGTGATTAGACACTTACTATATATATATTTACATGCGATATAGATAAATATTAAATATATACGTGTGTGACACGACATATTAGGAGATCGATACAAAACAAAATCCCTCCTAAGATAATATGAAGTCAGTGAACATGAGGCATAAGGTTGACCCAAGTAGCCTTTGATCGTTACAGGAAGAAATTGAATCACGATATAGGTTGAGTTGGTCGAGTTACTCGAGGCTCGCCTATCTACGTGATCGAGATCATGCCTACGACATTGAGATGTCACCGATGACCTAAGAATATAGTATGCATGGTCGAGTCACTCGGGGGCATATCATCAAATTAGATTCATCTTGTAACAATGGTGATGACTTAACTGAACTTTCTGATTGGTCGAGCAGTCGAGACCATGACGATTTAAAGGCTGAACATAACGCGAATCATAAGGAGTTATGATTGGAAAGAGTTACCTACCTTTTTGGGCTTAGTGCAATTGCTCGAGTCACTCGAGGATGCATTAAGATGTCAATTGAATCCCGATCCCTACTAAAATATATTGGAGACTTTTGTTTCACATGCCGAGGGTGTCATATGATTCATTAGGAAAATAGTGAGAGTATATTAAGATTGAAGTCCATATCTTAATTAGTTTTTCCTACAAAATTTGCATGTTATTCATTTATACTATATCTTGTTTGTCAGAAATATATCGCTCATGAATCCCCTACGTGGTATACTTGATGCCAACCGCCTCACTGGTCCAAACTACATAGATTAGCTCCGTAATTTGATAATTGTTCTCACAGCGGAGAAAATCATGTATGTCCTTGATACGATTGTACCCATACTGGACGAAAGGGCAAGCAAGGATGAGATTCCTCGCTATATAAAGTATATAGACGATTCCACTTTAGCAAAATGCTATATGTTGGCCTCCATAACTGCCAAATTATAAAGACAACATGAGAGCATGGATGCTAATTACATCCTTCTTCATCTTCGCCAGTTGTTTGAGGAACATAGAATAACTCAAAGATATGAGATATCTAAGAGTATCTTCCGAGCCGGGATGACAGAAGGGGCATTGGTTTAGAACCTTGTCTTGAAGATGATAAAGTGGATAAAAAAACTCATAGGTCTAGGAATAGTCCTAGAGAATAACCTGTGTGTTGATCTTATACTTTAATTCCTGCCAAATTCTTTTTCTCACTTTATCATGAACTTTAACATGAACAAGTTTGATGTGACTCTTCCTAAGCTCTTTAATATATTTGAGGGTGGCTGAGAGTGCTATCAAGAAAGAGAAGTTAGTTCTCTATATTTGTAAGACCAAAAATAAAAGGAAGGCTAATAAGACCCTTAAGAATGGGCAAAGGCAAGGAAAGACCAGGTAAGGAAAAGGTTGCCAAGAAAGGCCTGGCAAAGGATAAAGGACAGTAATTTCACTATGGCAAAGATAGACACTACAAGAGGAATTACAAGGATTATCTTACAGAAAAGATGAAACAGAAGCTTGGAGAAGCTTTATGTACATTCACAATCAGTCTCCATTTGTTAGATTTTCATGATGACACATCGATATTGGATTTCGAAAGTGCTTATCATATTTGTAATTTGTTGCAGATTCTGATAAGACATAGGAGACTGGCGAGAGGCGAGATGGACCTCAAGATGGGTAATGGAGCAAGAGTTGCTGCAGTTGCCATTGGCGAGGTCACCCAACTTTCTAAGGTGTTTTTTCTTTCTTCCTTTGTTTTCAATTTTAGATAAATTAAGAAAACTATTAGGATATCCTTATAATTAAGGATGTGGTATCTTCTTTTTCTCTTTATACATTAAAATTATAATCCATAATCTTGATCTAACGTGAAGAGTCAAAACCATTTTGGTTAAAAATATTTTATACATATATAAATATCTTAACCTTTCATTTATTTTATATTATTAATAAACTTTCATTTTTCATCTACTAAACTATTAACTGTTATGAAACTCAAAACTCTTTGGATTCAACTAGTTATTTAATAAGCTTAAGTATATTTTTTTATTTTTTTATGAAACAAATTGAGTGGTAAGTTTAAGTGGCTTTTATTTTTTAAACAAAATAAGAAGATATACTTTTTTATTTTCTTATATTTAATCTAATTTTATAGCTTACTATCATAAATCTCATTAATGACACATCTCTTGTCGAATGAGTGTCAATGCACATGAAATCTTTTAGATATTTCTTCTATATAATAAAAACAAAAATTATTGTAGTTGTCTTAAGCATTAAAGTCACTAGAAACTATAAAAAATAATAATTCACTTAGCTCATCGACTAAGGATGTATCAGGTCACTACGTCATAGTCCCTAAACGGTACAAGGGGATCCTATCCATTGAACTTGTCTGTCTTCAGTTAATGACGATCATGTGTCATTAACCATCCAGCATTTTGTAAGTGGATCAATCAGTAAACTCATTCTCCAATGAGTACGTGTACGAGCGGCTATGAGACCAACCACCTCAATCATATGGATAAGTATATAGCACACCGGTTTGTCTGTTATCTCAACTTGGACTCAAGAGTACTATTGAAAAAGTTTTGTTTTGAATTCAAGTTCATCAAATTTTTTAGATGACTTAGATAAGAGGAGATTTATTAATAATATCCCATCATAAATTGACCTATCATAACTTGAACTTATCTTCGATATTAATATCCTTCATGTAATGATATCAAAGTAGTTTTGCAATTGAAATTTTGATGTAAAGGGATAGAAGTAGCATCATGATACCATGATATCCTACTCTTTTTTTTATGATGACAAAGAGGGAGAGAAAAGTAGTAGCTTGCATATTTTTTCTTTTTGTTGATGACAAAAGGGGAGAAGTAATAGTAGCTTTTGATGACATAGCAACTATACACTCTTATACATGTTGTATTTGATGACATTAACTCATGACATTTGTTTGAGACATATAACTATTTTGACATTTTAACGATAGATATGATGTGATTATGTAACTTAAATTGTGCATTTGATTCTTGTAATGATTACTATTGAAAATCACTATAATTTCTGATTAAAATTATTTTGACTTGAATTCAAAAAATAGTATTAAAAAGTTATCATTTTTTTAAATTTAAGTTTATTATAATATTTTATTTTTAATTTAAAAATAAATGTAAATCTTAGGAACGAGAAGCTTCTATTTAAATAAGCAATAAAAATAATGGAGCGAATATAAGAGTAGATGCACATAAGAGTAAAATGAGTATGTAGTTTCAGATGGACCAAAAAGCTCCCATAAGTTATATAAAATATTATAAAAGATTTTACAAATTCTATTGAAAATAATAAATAAAAAATTATGCTCATTTTTGTTTCAAGTAAATAATTAATGATGACAAATCAAGGTTTGACTTATCGTCCGTCGTGTCGAGTTCATCTCATGATGCAGATCGGTACCGTGGTATGCAGTGCATACCGTCCTATATTAAAATATAATATTTTTATAATATAATATAATATTAATATATTAAAATATTTAAAAAGAAAAATGGGCGACGCCGATCTTTCTCCCGTGAGAGAAATGCGACACGGCGACGATGGCGTGGGTAAGGACTGCACGCGATATGTATTCTTTCTTCTCCTCTTTTCTTTTTTTTTTTCTTTTTCCTTCTCTTCTTCTTCCTTTTTTCTCGCTCAATCGACCGCCGACGGTCGATTTTTGGTGGAACCACTCGGTAGCAAGGCATAATGCCAAGGGGTGATGAGTCATAGGAAAAAAAAACAATAATCAAAGAAATGGAACAATTACAGTTACAACGCAAGCACATTGCGTTCGTTCGTTGCAAGAACAGAGTATGGGATCAAGAGAAACTCATACAAAAGAAAAGTCAAGAATGCAATATAAGAACCCAACTCAACTGAGTCAAGGAAAGAGGTAAAGTATCGAAACAAGTGCATTACCTCATCTCTACGAAAAAAATGTGTGGAGAGAATTTATTGATTTCTTTATAAATTATAAGATATCTAACATGACTTATTTACTATTCAGGAAGCAAAGAGAATATTAATTATAATCTTATTTATCAAACTAAGCAAGATAATATCCTCAAAGAAATCAGAAGTCAATCAATGGAGAAATAAGGAATTGTAATGCAACATTGAATTAACCTTGATTTTATCCTTAACGATGGGATGTTTTGCTACTGATAGAAGGTTAACTAATAACATAAATATGATGCAACCCGAAAACATAAGACATCTACATTTACAATGCTAAGATTCAAATGACATCAAGGTCGTCTCTATAATTGATAAGATTAGTCCATTTACTTTCAACAATTTCCTAAACATAAGATGAGCCTAGTTATATTACCCAGTATTTAGGTAAAGACTGGTCATAGAGGTTACCATAATTGGTATCGATGTTTAAGTCCATCAAGGAATAACAAAGAGAGAAATGAAATATCTTATCTATATCACAATTATTCTATCATTGTAAGGTAAAACAAGAAAGTTATAACTGAAATTAAATGAATATCACGTCATATATATGGTAGGAGAAAAGATGCATGCCTGGACTATTGAATCCTTGATCACAAAATCAAGTTTTGGAAAAATAAAAAAGTTTATTCAATTGCAAGCACCATAATATAAGTTTGCCTAATGCACTATTTGCTATGCTCTCACAAATCTTTTTATCTGATTGGAATTGAGGCAACATTAGTTGCCTGACTTCTACGTTAGTTGGCTTCTACGTCAAAGAGAACCACAAATGGAAAATCACAATGAGAAATTTAACTCAAAAATGATAAAGGAGAAATAAATAGACCATAAAGAAATATAAATGAAGTCATGGTTGGACCTTTGATGGTAGTTGGATAATATATAAATTGTGATCAAGAATTTCTACTCAACATGATCTATTTTGAAAAACATAAAATTGCTCAACTAAATCCAATTAAAGCATAGCAAGATGATCATAGAAGAAATCATGTCATCCTTATTTTATGATACTTATCAGTTGGATCTTCCAAATTGATCATCAACAAACCAATCTCACTAATGCACATTCTCAATCCTATGGCACTCAAAATCGCCAAACTTTCTTGATGTTTTTTTAGTTCAACCAATTCGAACCCGATAACCTTTGTTTCAGTCAATAAATTCTCATAACATAAAATCATGATAATTGTTAGGAGATATTACACCAAGATTAATGAGTTTTCTATGATATTGATCACAACATGTGGTAGCAGTGAGGGCTGGCAGCAATGATGACACTACTAGTAGAGGAGGAGATTGGAGAGGGGCAGCAGTTGTGGCTAGCGATGGCTGCAACTACGGGGAAGAGGTTAGGCAGCGGCGGTGGTGGAGATGCAGGGGAAGGAAAGCACGACTGAGAGCAAGGGACGTAGGGGATGCAGCGGCAGCAGCATCAAGGAGGTGACAGTAGGGAAGAAAGGGGAGGAAGAGAGATGACAGAGGTGGCTGCGGCAACAAGCAGGTGAAGGATAGCGACGGTCGGCGGGTGGCAGCGACGGCAAGGGTAATGCGCTGTCGAAGGCTAGCCGGTGACAGATGAGGAGAGGAGGAACAGAGGTGTTCGGTGGCAATCCTCCTTTAGGTAGGATGATGATGCGGCCGAGGGAGAGGGCAGCGGCGACTTGAAGCGGTGGTGGGTGGCGACGGGGAGGCAGATGCTGCAGTGGCAGGTAGTAGTGAAGAAAGTCGGCTGGAAGCGACTGCGGTAGCAAGTGATGGCCAGCAGCAGATGAGGGAGGAAAGGAAGGCAGCAGTGAAGGCCGACTGGAAGCAGCTATCATAGGGGAGAAAGTAGAGGAGGCATGGTGCTGCGGCTAGAAGTAGCTGTGATTGAGGAGGAGAGGAAGGCAGTAGTGGCAAGGGTAGTGCACTACCAAGGGTTGGACGTCGGTAGATAAGGGGATGGCAACGGCTGGGAGCGACTGCTACAGAGGAGGGGTGGTAGCGGTTGTGTGGCTGTGATGAGGGATGCGAGCAATGCCTGTGGTTGAGGAGGAGAGAGAGATGGTGGCCGATGGCTGAGAAGAGGGCATGAAGAAGGCGTGCAACTGTGGCCCTTCTTCTTCTTCTCTCTTTTTTTTTCTTTTTTCTATCTTTTTTTCTTTTTTCTATCTTTTTTTCTTTTTTTTCTTTTTTTTTATTGGCTAATGATGACTGCAGTAAAGATGATTGCAGCAAGGTGGCAAATGCAATAGTGATGATAATAATGGTGGTGATGATAGTGTAGATGACAAAGGGAGTAACTACGAAATTACAGTAGGAACACTAAGGATCGATGCTCTGATACCAATTAATAGAACCCTAGGGTTCTGTTGTGAAAAAGGTGGATAAGGGGATAATCGATCTATTCGAGGGGATCGGGCCACCTAGATCGCTTCGAGGGGATCTACCTCTTAGGGTTTCTATCTATTGACTAAAACTAATACTTCTTCATTGATTGATCTCCATAAAAGAGTTTACAAGTATATTTATAGAGCTCTGCCAAGAGTCCCATTAATCGTTGACTCTTAACTAACATAATAAATTTCTAACTAAAAATAATAATTGACCTTATCTCAACCAAAGATAAAAACCAACTATAACCACTTATAACTGACTTGATAAGGTTCACCCGACCCATAACTGACTCGACTAACATGATTCAATCTGAATAGATGGACCTGACTTAGCTGGTGTCCTCACAGTTTTCAGGGATATACAATCTTCCTAGGTAAAACATCTAACATATAATGAGCAGATTTCTCAGTTTTACAATTTTTCGCACAACAATCATCTCACGACGACATGATAAATGTTGAAGACCTTTTATTTTTGTTTTCTACTATGCATATGATGCTTCTAATAAGATTTCCCAATAGGTATTGCTCAAGCAGCAGTGGTACTACCTGGGTTGGGACGATATCGCTAGAGCCTAGATTCCCGGGCTCTGTTCAGGTGGTAGTATCCTCCAACATCGTAGATAATACCGTCGATACCTTAAAATATTATGGATTTAAATTTTTAGCTCTATTTTAAAGCCTTTGGGGGTCTATATATAGCCCACTCATCCTTGTTTAATGTAAGAATGAAATCTTGAAAATTGAAGTATTGTAAACCCTCTTGAAATAGTGTTTAAGTCTCTTTTTTCCTTGAGTTTAGAGATTATTCTAAGGAGGTGTGAGGTCTTTTGTGAAAGAGAGGTGTAAAGGTTCTCTCCTAAGCCTATTAAAAGGAGAAGGGTTGTAACATAGATAGTTGATATTTACCCGTTGAAAAAAAGATCGGTAGTGAAAGTCGACGGTCTCAAGAGAAGAAGAATCGAGAGTGGATGTAGGTCGAGACGATCGAACTATTGTAAACCGATTTGCATTTCTTTCCTTACTTTACCTAGTCATTACTACTGATTTACTTACTCATTATCGTTACTCTACAAGGGCGGCCGCCCGAGGGTAGCAACGCTAGCTCGCTCGCTAGGGCAGTAGTGCCCACCCGCAAGGGTAGTCGCCCGCGGGCATAGGCGACCAGTGGCGGTGTACAGTTGGGGTACATGTGATGTATGTTGTCGATGAATGATCATGAGTTATGTGATATGATTCGTGTATTTGTGATTATTATTATTATTGGGACCTGCGAGGCTTTGTTTTTCTTGTTTATTGTCGGGCCTACGTGCCTGTGATTATATTGTAATTACCTAAAAAGGCGCGACGGGAGTGTGAAGGTGACAATGGGACCCACGATGTTGTGGCGGGCGATCGCGATGCCTGGTGATGCACTGAGGATCTGACATAGCCGATAATGAAGAGAAGGATGATCATAAGGTATGGAGATGCGTCGATACACACATAGATCCTATTGTTAGTGATTGGACTCATTAGCTCGGGCCTATTCACATTAGGTGACTGCTCATAATCATCTGATATAGTATGCACCTCTGATATGTGATTAGACACTTACTATATATATATTTACATGCGATGTAGATAAATATTAAATATATATGTGTGTGACACGACATATTAGGAGATCGATACAAAACAAAATCCCTCCTAAGATAATATTAAGTCGGTGAACGTGAGGCATAAGGTTGACCCAAGTAGCCTTTGATCGTTACAGGAAGAAATTGAATCACGATATAGGTTGAGTTGGTCGAGTTACTCGAGGCTCGCCTATCTACGTGATCGAGATCATGCCTACGACATAGAGATGTCACCGATGACCTAAGGATATAGTATGCATGGTCGAGTCACTTGGGGGTATATCATCAAATTAGATTCATCTTGTAACAATGGTGATGACTTAACTGAACTTTCTGATTGGTCGAGCAGTCGAGACCATGATGATTTAAAGGCTGAACATAACGAGAATCATAAGGAGTTATGATAGGAAAGAGTTACCTACCTTTTTGGGCTTAGTGCAATGGCTCGAGTCACTCGAGGATGCATTAAGATGTCAATTGAATCCCGATCCCCACTAAAATATATTGGAGACTTTTGTTTCACATGCCGAGGGTGTCATATGATTCATTAGGAAAATAGTGAGAGTACATTAAGATTGAAGTCCATATCTTAATTAGTTTTTCCTACAAAATTTGCATGTTATTCATTTATGCTATATCTTGTTTGTCAGAAACATATCGCTCATGAATCCCCTACGTGGCATACTTGATGCCAACCGCCTCACTGGTCCAAACTACATAGATTAGCTCCGTAATTTGATAATTGTTCTCACAACGGAGAAAATCATGTATGTCCTTGATATGATTGTACCCATGCTGGACGAAGGGGCAAGCGAGGATGAGATTCCTCGCTATATAAAGTATATAGACGATTCCACTTTAGCAAAATGCTATATGTTGGCCTCCATAACTGCCAAATTACAAAGACAACATGAGAGCATGGATGCTAATTACATCCTTCTTCATCTTCGCCAGTTGTTTGAGGAATAGAGAATAACTCAAAGATATGAGATATCTAAGAGTATCTTCCGAGCCGGGATGACAGAAGGGGCATTGGTTTAGAACCATGTCTTGAAGATGATAAAGTGGATAAAAAAACTCATAGGTCTAGGAATAGTCCTAGAGAATAACCTGTGTGTTGATCTTATACTTCAATTCCTGCCAAATTCTTTTTCTCACTTCATCATGAACTTTAACATGAACAAGTTTGATGTGACTCTTCCTAAGCTCTTCAATATATTTGAGGGAGGCTGAGAGTGCTATCAAGAAAGAGAAGTTAGTTCTCTATATTTGTAAGACCAAAAATAAAAGGAAGGCTAATAAGACCCTTAAGAATGGGCAAAGGCAAGGAAAGACCAGGTAAGGCAAAGGTTGCCAAGAAAGGCCTGGCAAAGGATAAAGGACAGTAATTTCACTATGGCAAAGATGGACACTACAAGAGGAATTACAAGGATTATCTTACAGAAAAGATGAAACAGAAGCTTGGAGAAGCTTTATGTACATTCACAATCAGTCTCCATTTGTTAGATTTTCATGATGACACATCGATATTGGATTTCGAAAGTGCTTATCATATTTGTAATTTGTTGCAGATTCTGACAAGACATAGGAGACTGGCGAGAGGCGAGATGGACCTTAAGATGGGTAATAGAGCAAGAGTTGCTGCAGTTGCCATTGGCGAGGTCACCCAACTTTCTAAGGTGGTTTTTCTTTCTTCCTTTGTTTTCAATTTTAGATAAATTAAGAAAACTATTAGGATATCCTTATAATTAAGGATGTGGTATCTTCTTTTTCTCTTTATACATTAAAATTATAATCCATAATCTTGATCTAACGTGAAGAGTCAAAACCATTTTGGTTAAAAATATTTTATACATATATAAATATCTTAACCTTTCATTTATTTTATATTATTAATAAACTTTCATTTTTCATCTACTAAACTATTAACTGTTATGAAACTCAAAACTCTTTGGATTCAACTAGTTATTTAATAAGCTTAAGTATATTTTTTTATTTTTTTATGAAACAAATTGAGTGGTAATTTTAAGTGGCTTTTATTTTTTAAACAAAATAAGAAGATATACTTTTTTATTTTCTTATATTTAATCTAATTTTATAGCTTACTATCATAAATCTCATTAATGACACATCTCTTGTCGAATGAGTGTCAATGCACATGAAGCTTCTATTTAAATAAGCAATAAAAATAATGGAGCGAATATAAGAGTAGATGCACATAAGAGTAAAATGAGTATGTAGTTTCAGATGGACCAAAAAGCTCCCATAAGTTATATAAAATATTATAAAAGATTTTACAAATTCTATTGAAAATAATAAATAAAAAATTATGCTCATTTTTGTTTCAAGTAAATAATTAATGATGACAAATCAAGGTTTGACTTACTGGTCCGTACTGGTGTACTGAGTTCATCTCGGTACCGGTACGGTACTGGTACCGGGTGGTATGCACAGTGCATACCGTCCGGTATATTAAAATATAATATTTTTTATAATATAATATAATATTAATATATTAAAATATTTAAAAAAGAAAAATGGGCGACGTCGCCTCGATCTTTCTCCCTGCACGAGAGAAAATGCGCCCGCGACCCGCGGGCGACGACGGCGCATGGGTAAGGACCGCACGCGGGCGATAGGTATTCTTTCTTCTCCTCTTTTCTTTTTTTTTCTTCTTTTTCCTTCTCTTCTTCTTCTTCTTCCTTTTTTCTCGCTCAATCGACCGCCGACGGTCGATTTTTGGTGGAACCACTCGGTAGCAAGGCATAATGCCAAGGGGTGATGAGTCATAGGAAAAAAATAATAATAATCAAAGAAATGAAACAATTATAGTTACAACGCAAGCACATTGCGTTCGTTCGTTGCAAGAATAGAGTATGGGATCAAGAGAAACTCATACAAAAGAAAAGTCAAGAATGCATTGTAAGAACCCAACTCAACTGAGCCAAGGAAAGAGGTAAAGTATCAAAACAAGTGCATTACCTCATCTCTATGAAAAAATGTGTGGAGAGAATTTATTGATTTCTTTATAAATTATAAGATATCTAACAGGACTTATTTACTATTCAGGAAGCAAAGAGAATATTAATTAAAATCTTATTTATCAAACAAAGCAAGATAATATCCTCAAAGAAATCAGAAGTCAATCAATGGAGAAATAAGGAATTGTAATGCAACATTGAATTAACCTTGATTTTGTCCTTAACGATGGGATGTTTTGCTACTGATAGAAGGTTAACTAATAACATAAATATGATGCAACCCGAAAACATAAGACATCTACATTTACAACGCTAAGATTCAAATGACATCAAGGTCGTCTCTATAATTGATAAGATTAGTCCATTTACTTTCAACAATTTCCTAAACATAAGATGAGCCTAGTTATATTACCCAGTATTTAGGTAAAGACTGGTCATAGAGGTTACCATAATTGGTATCGATGTTTAAGTCCATCAAGGAATAACAAAGAGAGAAATGAAATATCTTATCTATATCACAATTATTCTATCATTGTAAGGTAAAACAAGAAAGTTATAACTGAAATTAAATGAATATCACGTCATATATATGGTAGGAGAAAAGTTACCCGATATGTACCAATCAGTTGGTGGATCGTTACAGTTGCCCGATATGGGGCCTTACCACTCGGTAAGTCAATCCTTGCTAGAAACATCACTTCAAATAATTCAGTTTCTTTAAGAGTACAAACAAGAATAATATTTAAAGGTCTTACGACATAGTTTTTTTAAAAAATATTTTTCTATTCAAAAATAACATTATTCAAAACCCAATACGAGCAAGGAAAACATCAATCAATCAAACAACAAAATGAATAACATTTATACTAGAAGTAAATGAAATTAAAATCTACATTTAGAAAGTAATAGCTACTTCAGGAATAATAGAATGGGCAATCCTTTACCATTTAACAAAGTGAAGTATTTAATTCAAGATTCAAGTTTCTATAGCAAAAACATATAAAAGCAAGTAGAGAAAAATGTTGAATCGGCACATCATTTCTCTAGCTTGCATCACATGATATATTGCATAATTTGACTTTGAAACTCTGATAAAAAATGATTGTCAACATAATCAGGGTTTGCAATATCGTATTATACCGCTTTGTATACTTAGTACGTATCGATCCGATAGAGGACCGGTATACTCGGTACAGCTCGGTACCTTAGTATACTATGTGTCGATATGCTCGGGATACATACCATATTGATAATAGATCGATACGCTAGTACGATACGAGATTGCAAACCTTGAACATAATTATCTCTATTATACTATCTTGGGATAGATTAAATATTTACTAGTATATATGCTTTTCAATACAACTGCTTTTACTAACTTAATCACAAAAAAATAAAAACATGCACTTAAACCCAAGGTGATTAGTGCATAGTACATATTAGATGTTTTTTTTGTTAAAATGGGATACATATTGTTGTCCCTTTAGAAACAACCATAGAATTTCATATTAAATTTGAATTCAAATATAATATTATGACCATCATTCGTTGCTAGAATCAACCGTTCAGCGAAACCACAATATTGAGTTTCAAGTCTATAAAGTTTAATAAAGCACATTGATCTAAAATTGATTGTTATATAAGAAATAGTTAATAAGTGGTTTTTACTTGCAAATTTTAAAGTTCTCAAACATAGAAGAAATTGATCATCAATACATTTCACTACTATAATGAATTGTCCAATTGATACCACTTCCATGGACATCTAGATCACTGAAATAACTAGAGTATTTTTATGTCATAAAAAGTTGTTACTCAATACAAAAGTCATATCTGTAGGCATAATTAATACTTCAGATCCTCTAAATTATGTAGTAACATGAGAATACGAAGCATATAGATCCAAGTTTAAAACCAAAAGTAGAAAGAAAAAATTTCTCACTTGAAAACAAAAATATCTTGGAGAATAAGCTAGTTTGGTTAATGTGTATCCTAATTGATTGGGCACCAAGGGATAATTAGAGTGGATTCAAAAAAGTTGTTGGCCTTGAATACCCAATAGTAGTGTTGCTTTGTAATGATGTGTGCTAGCTTTAACAAGAAAAAAAATAAACATAATAATATCTAAGTCATTTGAGATCATCTACGGATGCACCAAATACAGGGATAATCTCTTGAAGAGTATGTAACACTCATTCACTCATCAAACAAATGTATACTATAGCAATACCCTTACTAATAAATCCAAAAGATCTGAAAGTTATGTTCATGAATAAGATTAATCACAAAAAAATCCTATCTGATTAACCAGATTGTTAAGACAAAATTATGATATTTGAACCTTAGAAACATATTTTTAGAAAAAACAGAAATGTGCAGACAAAATTTCACAAAATATATTTTTTTGACTAAAAAATATATCAGTGAAAGTTGTATAAAAGTGTCACAATAGTACTGCTCAATATATGGCACATAACTAGTAGGGACTGACCCAATCCTATCTGATCCTATGTGATCTCATATGTCCAAAGTTTGCTAGATAATCAACATATTCTTTTAAAATGTGGGCTTAAAAATAATTACTTAATGCTTTTATATTTCGACTTCCAAACTTAACATCCAATTGTGATCTATAATATGAATAAATATAAGAAAATTACTCTTTTTCATAAAATCTGATTTCCTTCTTTAACATGATCCATATGGGGTTCGAGTTTGATGATTCATCAATCCGAAGAACGATATTATGGCAAGAAAAAGTTTGATTCAGAGGGAGAAGAAGCAGCAGAAATTGGTACAGAAATATCATTTGATTCGTAGATCCTCAACAAAAAAAAGAAGAAGCAAAGTTCTATCATTTAGTGAAAAATGGGAAATTCAGATGAAAGTTCTAATATAGAGAAATATGAGCTAGAACATCAAGCGTAAAATCCAAAGAAAACAACCACAGCTAAAATGCCAAATACAAGTATTAAGGCAATGGAATAAAAGTGCAATAAGAGACTAATAGATGCATAAGAACATAGGATGCTTTTGGATAGCACGTTGGTGCTCTTTGCAGATTGAGGATCGCTGCTAGTTTTAATCTCCTTATTCTACCATGCTGCTGGAACCTCCTAAGGTTTGGACAGCAAGTAATAGGCCTTCGAGACTTCTCACAATAGTTGGACAGAGCTTGATGTAGAGCTTCTGCTCTTGGAACTTGAGGAAGAAGGGTTGTAGCATGAAGGCTTTGTTGGCATAAAAACTATAATTATGTAATCTATTATACGGAAAAAACTATTATGTCAAGATTGAAATCAAATAATACTAGATCTGTTTACGATGCGTACCTTTAGATGCCATCTACGTTAGATCCAATTAGATCTTCAAGAGTATCGCCAGTCGGATCCGAATAACGTCGAGTATCGATCTGCAAGAGGATATTCACCCCTTTGCACTTCTTTGATGTGCCATGCATATCCGTGTAGAGTAGGTCCTGTCTATTTATAGGTGAGAGCAGAGGGTCTAGGGTAAGTAATTAGGAGAGTTCTTTCCATCAAGGGCATCCCCTAAAACATCCCAATATAATATGGACTTTATTTAATATTGACTAATATCTTTTATCAGAATCCAAATAATCCATAATATATCTTATTAAATTAATAAAGGGCCACAAAATCTTATATTTTCCCACTTGGCCCATTAATTGATAAGATATAAAAGATATCCAAAATAAAATAAATAAAATAAAATTTTTAAAAATAATTTTATATTGGATTCTGAAAATTTTGAAAAGCATTTTATACATGGCCATGATTTTAAAAATAAGCGAATAAGTCTAATAAGCATAATAATACTATATTCAGTCTAACTATCAATGTGAGTCATAGCGGTTGTATGTCATCAATGTCACACTTCCTTCTATGTACTACAACACTATTAGTCTTTCCTTATATAGTCTATAATGACCCCTGTAATTTGTGTTGTCAAGACAATCCTATTTCTTGCATTCAACCATAATATATATAAACATAAACACAAACAGGATAGCAGAAATAAATAACTTTAATTATGCAAAAGAAATATCAATAATAGCATCCACTTAAACATGCATCACCATATCCTTTATGGCTTGCCCACAAGCCTCATTCTAAAAACATGTTCTTTAAATGTTTTACACTGCAAAGCTTTAGTAAATGGATTAGTAATCATCATAGTGGTGCTTAAATTTTCAATTGACACTTGTTGTTTCTGGACTCTTTCTCTAACTACCAAGTAATTTATCTCAATGTGCTTGGAACCACTAGAGTACTTGCCATTCTTAGAGAAGAAAACTGTTGCGGTATTATCATAAAATATCTTCAGCGGCTTGGCAATTGAGTCGACCACACCAAGTTCTAAGATAAAATTTCGCAGCCATAAAGCTTGATCTGTGGCCTCAAAGCATGCCACAAATTCAGCTTCCATCGTAGATGATACAATAAGTGATTATTTTACACTTTTTCAAGAAATTGCCCCACCAATTAGCATGAACACAAATCCTGAAGTGGATTTCCTGCTATCGAGGTAATTTATAAAATCAACATCTGAATATCCCATTACTTTAAGCTGATCTGACTTCCTATATGTGAGCATAAGGCTTGGGAAGATCTGATAGGCTCAGTTTAATGTTCATAAAGATAACAATTGTAAATAATATAAAGACTTCATTACCGGTTGCATCTAGCGCATGTGAATATTTAAAAGTTAATTAAAGATCTCAATCAGATGGCATCTAAAGGTACAAGCATGTGATGTCGTGCTGCTGCGCCGTCGGTCCATGCGACGGCCGCCACATGGCGGCCGCGCTAGGATGCGGCCGGCATGCCACTACCGCCATCGGCGATGTCACTTGCGCGCCTTTGTTTGTGACGTCGCCCCTACTCGGGCGCAGAGCAACATCGCCGTTACCGCAGGCAGATTCGGCCAAAAACGCGACAAGATTACTGCTTCTTTAACACACAACGACAATTAAGAATCGTTCGCAAGTAAACGATTAAAATTAACAGATAGGAAAACAGATCAATAAAATATTCAGATCAATGCATCGTAAATAAAAATAATAGATCTAATATTTTTTATCTCAAACCTAGGCTCTGATACCAATTGTTGGCATAAAAACTATAATTATGTAATCTATTATGCGGAAAAAACTATTATGCTAGGATTGAAATCAAATAATACTAGATCTGTTTACGATGCGTACTTTTAGATGCCATCTGCGTGAGATCCAATTAGATCTTCAAGAGCACCGCCAGTCGGATCTGAATAACATCGAGTATCGATCTGCAAGAGGAACTAGAATAGATCTAGACCCCTTCCCCTCTCTTCCTATCCTTTCACAAGACCACCTTAATTGATGGTTTTTGAGAGATCAAGAGGATAACCATAATCTCTTGATTTAGATTAAGAGGATAATTATAATCTCTTGATCTATTCACCCCTTTGCACTTCTTTGTTGTGCCGTGCATATCCGTGCTATGTTGTGCTGTGTGTGGGTTTAGAGTAGGTCCTGTCTATTTATAGGCGAGAGTAGAGGGTCTAGGGTAAGTAATTAGGAGAGTTCCTTCCATCAGGGGCATCTCCTAAAATATCCCAATATAATATGGACTTTATTTAATATTGGCTAATATCTTTTATCAGAATCCAAATAATCCATAATATATATTATTCAATTAATAAAGGGCCACAAAATCTTACAGGCTTGGCTGCACCTTGTAAAATTCCTTCTCTCTCTTCTTCTCTCTTCTCTTGCTCTTAATGGAGGCTGGAAAAGCTAGGGTAGATTGGGCTACTTGCTATAACTTTTGGGTGAGGGCTGGCATAGGGAAAGTCCTACCCATATTAGGAGTTGGTGCCACTCTCTCCTTGTGGCTACCCCTATTTTGGTGAGGGTTGTCTTAATTGTAGTCTTACTACGACTATGATTTAACTAAGTGGCCAACTATGTCTTGGGATTTGCTTGACCAAATATGGCTTTGAGGTTTCATAGGACCCTTAGATAGGGATTGGTCAACTTGGTTGAGTGGTATTGAGATCATCACCGATCACGGCTCCTCCAATTTGGTAATTCATGTTTCGGTGAATCTTGAGTTGAAGTTGAGAAAATTCTATTTTAGCAGTTTCTTTGAAGAACCATCTTTTAGTTTTGGAACATCTCTATATACGGTGACAACTCGAGTTGGCATGTATTGTCTCTAATCCATTTTAAGTCTTTGAATAGTCTATATCGAGTAGGCTTTAGCTCCTTTCCTTCTCCTTTGAATCTTTTCCCAGGGTCTAGCCAAACAAGGTCTCCATGAAAATAGTGTTGACCATGTCATATTTATATTTTTGTTGGCTTTATTGAAATTGCTTCTCAACTTCTTCATGCACCTTGCAGATATTCTCTAAAAATTTCTAGGCTTATTGTGTTACCTTATTTTTATGAAAGGTCGTTGATTCTGAATCGATCATAAGCTATAGGTTTAAAGTACTTTAAGGTAAATAACTGAAGCATATATCAAATGGTGATTTATTAGTAGAATTGTGCATTGCTCGGTTGAAAGCAAATTGAAAGTATAGTAGAGTTTCATCCCATGTCTTCGGTTGTTGAGAGTTGTATCTTTGAAGGAGATGAACTATGGTGTCGTACAATACTTTAGTTCAGTTGTCAGTTTACAGATGGAAGACTGTGCTCTTCTTCACTTTAGTACTCATCATAGTCTAGAGTAAACTCCAGAAGCTACTCAAGAAACACTTGTCACAGTCAAACATAATGAAACTTGGAAGGCTGAAGTATGTTCACGTGTTAGAAGAATAATCGGGCTACTCCTCCGATGATCATCTTTTTGCAAGGTATGAGCATCACTATCTTTGAGAACATATTGACCACCACAAAGAGGTTATCATGTCACCATCTTATTGTGGGTAGACCTCCCAAGAAGTCCATAGATATGCTCTCTTATGGTCACATAGAAATGGATAACAAAGTGTACGATCATAATTTCTGATTGACTGACTTTGAAGTGCAACAAAGGACACATCCTCACACAAATCGAGCCACATCTTGCTGCATAAACTGTCATTGCAGGTTCATCAATGTCTTGTTCATGTCAAAGTGTCCTGCGACTTTCGATGAGTGTACTTCTCGTATCCAATTCACACAAAATATGCATTCTTCGATACACAAAACTTAGCATCTTTATAGATCAATTCTCGATAGAGCATAAATTTTATGTCGGTTCTTGCTTTGACTATCCATGATGTCTTTAGATTATGGGTCTTCCACTTATTTGTTTGTATAGTCTTTTCATGAAAACTAGGTATAACCCACATATGTCAAGGCAAGTAAAGACTTACGATTGATGATCATGATAACATGTTAGCTAACTTGTTTCGCACTCCCTTTTTGTACTTGAATTGCCACATAGATGACATCCACTTCATGCGTTGTACATGCTATAATTTAGATTATGTTTGAAGGTATTGAAGTGATCGATGGTCAATGTAGACGATCATCTATTTCCCTAAGAGATCGATGGTCAATGTAGACGATCATCTATTTCCCTAAGAGATCGACGTGCTAATGCTTGATTGGTTAGTGTAGCATGAGCAATTTTTTATTATAGTGGTACACCATGATTTAACCATCTTGCATCAAAACAACTACCATTGCATGTCCTGATGCATCCGTCACCAACTTGAATGGTCATTGAAAATTTGGTAAGGCTAGCATGGGTACCTCACTATGATCCATGGCAGCGAGTATTGACTATGATCATGTTCAAGGCACGATGGATGACACACATGCTAACTTCTTTATTTGACACCATCACCACCGATGAGCCACAAGGAGAACTACTTGGTTGAATGATGCCACTCTTGATAAGCTCAATAATTAATCTCTAGATTTCTTTATCCTCTAAGATCGAGCTCTAGACATGCTAAGATTTGATAAAGGGGAACCATGGATAAGCTAGATTCCATGCTCAATCATACATCGTTGGTGAAGAGTGTTGTGTTCTTCAAAAAACTTCAAATACTTGTTAATGTACTACTAGAGGCCTTTGACTTCTATGGTTTTATGGTGAAGCCAAGGCTAATATTTGTGTCTGTGTTGTGATCGGTCAAATGAGTAGGAGCACAAACTTTTAGCATGTGTTCACCATCATCTTTGCTTAGGCGACTATCACTGTTACATCCCAAAGGTGTGAATATATCATAAATAAAATATTTTTTAATTCTATCCACATTCCAAACCCAAGATCCAAAATATAAAATTTATGTTAAGGACACTAAAAGTATTCAGTTCTCATTCACACGCACTTAAAACCTATTTAGTTTATAATCTTTCAACATATCACTTAACTCTACAAAACCTAAAGCGAACTCAAAAATTATTAACAACTACTTACAAATGCACCAAATCAAAGAAATACCATAGTTATAATTATTTATCATAAGTTCACATCAACATGAAAGCTTCATATTTAATATTTTAAATTCTAAAACATAAGATATATTTTAACATTTACAATAACACAAACACATTTTTGGACAACATTACAAGCAAAGTATTCTTTTACAGTAATATATGTTAAACTACCAAAGGCTTGCCACTAACTTCTAGCATCTGTCTACCCCAACCCAAATCTAGCATGAGCATGAGTGACAAGCTAACTTGAAAATTTTATATAATAATAAAATGAGCTACAAAGCTTAACAAACGATTTTTATATCCATGAGATAAGGATGAGAAATCATGTAACATAAGGATCAAGATGCATAGCAAAGAGCAAAGAGCAATATATAAATACCAAGCATTTCATATGTTTCATACTTGACAAGGAGCAAAAATTAATATATAAATAAATTAAAATCAAAAGACATGAGCTTAAAGTCATATTTGTCATTTTATTTGATTTCTTAATATCAAATGAACATATAACAACATATAGCAACATATAACTAGATCAAGGTCAAAATACAAGACATGATCTCAAGAGTCATGTTTCACATATCATTCAACTCATTGATAAAAAACAAGCAAATGATAATATATAAGAGAATCAATGCCAGAATGCAAGGAAATTAGCTCAAGAGTAGTCATATTTGTCATTTCATTTGATTCATTCATAACATTGGAACAAATAGCAACATCTAAGTGAATCAATGTTAGGATGCAAGATAATAAGCTCAAGAGTCATGTTTAACATTTCATTTAATTCATTAATATCAAAGAGCATAAGAGCATATAGCAACACATAAGCAAGTCCTTTGGAAATCGTATCAAAAGAACATAGATGTTGGGGTAGGATCATAACATAGCATTATCTACCTATTTCTGGCTAGCCATTAACATTAGTCTCCCGCATCTGAGGGCTTCATCGACCCATGTCTAGATAAAGTTGTTGGAGTCGACAAGAGCATCACAAGCTCTATACATAACTTCTTTCTATTTCTAATAAAGATTTATATTATCCCACAAACGTCAAAGTACAATGAGGACATTCTGATCAAGTAGGTAGGAAGTATCAAAAGCACATGTGAGATGACAAAAACATACATGTACATGTGTGAATCAGTATTAAGCTAGCATGAACATATGAATTATAATAAGAACCAATGAATAAGAGATACAAGATATTTAAAGTAGTAGCATGAGACTCATTTAAGGGACGATTTTAAGTGAAAGCATATTCCAATCATATCAAAAGAACAAATATGGTGTAGTATGATCATAACATAACCTAATTCCACCCATCTTAATGATGAACTTCTTTCCATCCTTCCGAAAGATGTATTGTTCGGGCTAGCGATAATAGATAGCTTCTTGATCTCACAAGCATGAACTTTCAAAATTGACTTGACATATGTCGAGAGGCACCATCTTACATGTCACTTCATTGATGTACTTGATAGTAATGGTAAATTTGAAAATGAACTAGCGAACTATCTTCATCTCAATGTTATTGTTGATCCACCCCAAAGGATATGGCTTTGAATGAGGAATAGTCTCGAATCCAATCTAGTTCGATTTGATCATCTCTTATAGTAGTGGTAGCCATACACCTACTCTGATTGTTCTTCTATTTCTTTGGGAAGAGTTCGAAGTGTACCTTCCAATACTTCTCCTGTGTATGGCCTACAATTTTACAATGATCATAGAATAATCATTTCTTTTGGAAGAAGATGAGGTTTTACCACTCTCTGTATTCCTTTTGGCTTTTGGGTGCTTCCCTTTAGCATTCTTTGTATTCTTCTTAGTGTGAGTGAATCTTCTCCTCGATCTTCACTGCCATCATGCTTGCTATTGTGATGTCATGAGTTTTAAGGGGGCTTAGTTTAGTATTGATCTAGGTATCGAAACCGACAATGTATTTATCATTGTCGAGTGATCATTAAAGGAGATTTTAAGTGCCACCACTTATTGTTAAAACTTAGTGGTGTATTCTAACCAAGGTTTGCAATTTCGATCTATCAGGCGGTACATACCTGTCTGTCAAGTTGTTGGTACACGGATCGCCTACTACCGGGTGGTACTGCCCGCTACCGGGTGGTACCACCAAGAATTGGCCATCAGCAGCTGATTGTGGGAGAAATTGACTATCGGCGGTCGATTGAGGGAGAAATCAGATCGATTGAGGGAGAAAAGGGAAGAAGAAGAAGAAGGAAAGAAGAAAAAAGAAGAGAGAAGAAGAAAACCTAGCTCCATCCTTGCCCGCGCATCGTCGCCGGCCTTGCTCGCGCGCCATCACCACCCGCGGGTTGCCCACGCACAATAACCGAGCAATTGCCCTCGCTTGCTTTTTCTCCTGTGCGAGGAGACGGAATGTCTCCCTATGCAAGGCGAAAAGATCGAGGCGACATTGCCAATTTCTTTTCTTTTTTAAATATATTTAATATATAATATTATATTATAAAATATTATATTATAAAATATTATATTATAAAATATTATATTATATTTTAATATATCGGGCGATATGCACTATGCGTACCACCCGGTAATGGTACCGATAATATGTTGGTACACCGGTATGGACCGGTAAGTCAAACCTTGATTCTAACAAAGACTAATCCCTTCCTTGGTGTAGGTAGTGTCACTTCAGTTTTCTTAGAGATACCTTATAGGGTAGAACAAGGTTTACAATACCGTGTCATATCGCTCGGTATGTATCGATTCGATAGAGGACTAGTACAGCCCGGTACCTTAATGTACCATGTGTCAGTATGCTCGGTACAGCTCGATACGTACCATACCATAATCAATACACTGATATGGTACAAGATTGCGAACCTTAGGGTATAATTCTTCTTATATGAGCCTTTTAAATTATGTTCAGTGGCATGTCTTCAACATAGATGATTCGAACCACCATGCGAGCATGTGTCCAATCAACTTGAGTCACGCAAGCATCATCCTACCCTTGTAGTTATAATCATAGAGATCAAAGTAAGTTTTGTTGATTTATCTATGAGTCTAATAACTCAGTGTTGATCGAGTCAAAGGAGTGTATGTCGATACAAGCCTCGACTTGAAGGGGGTCAAGTTTTTGTTGTGTTATTTTGTTCAACAACATCTTCATGATTTTATGTCTCTCTCTCCACTATGACATTCTTTGCTAAGTTGTCCTTCATTGTTGGGTTAGCTTGAGCTTGCATCCAACCTATCACGATCTCTATCTACTATGCTAATACTATCATTTGGTTAGTAAGGTCAACCAAATCTGTTGGGTTGTTGCTCGTCATCCTATCGGTGGTTCTTCTGGGTGGGTGGGGTTTAAATTCCAACTCTTGTAATTCTTGGACCAACTCTTCATATCCTTATCTCGTGGCTATCATCCAAAAACAAATTAGTCTTAAAGTTCAAAAAAATATTTTAATGGACCAAAAATAGAAAAATTGATCATTTATGACTTAAAATAGATATTTTGAGAAAAACATAATAATTTTAACATAAATTAGTTAAAATATTAATTAAGAAATATTAAGCCTTTATAAGTGCTTAAATTGAAAATATACCATTTAATGGTAAAAAATATTTTTTTGAATTGTTACTTTAATACCACCTGACCTATATGGAATTCAAGTTTGATGTTCCATCAATCCGATACTACCTCTCGATGAAAGTTTTGGTTGAGAAAAGAAAAATCACTAGAAGATCAACATAAAATCCAAAGAAAACCTATGTTGCCAGTAAAGCTAAAAGGGCCAACTACAAGACTTAAAAGAATAGAATAGAAGTATGATAAGAGAGTTATTGATGCATAAGAAAGTAGGTTATCTTTAGACAACACTTAGGTGCTCTCGACTGATTAAGGATCACTATCGATTTCAGTCTATTCCTCTCTTGCTACTATAACCTCCTCTTGAGATTTAAATAATAGACAAAATAGGCTTCAGGGACCTCTTACAATAGTGGGATTGAGGGGGAAAAAGGGAAGAAGAAGAAGAAGAAGAAGAGGAAAAGAAGAAAGAAGAAGAAGAGAAGAAGAAGAATACTTGGTGTTGTCCCTACCCACACGTCGTCGCCGCTGTCGCCCATGGTCGCCGAAGTCGTTATCATGAGTCACCCGGGTCACCCGAGCCGTCACCACCGGGTCGTCATGGGCAATTTTTCTCCCGCACAGGAAGAAAGATCGAGGTGACATCGCCCTTTTTTATCTTTTTTAATATATTTTAATATTTTAAATATAATATAATATAATATTTTAATATACCGGGTGGTACGCATTATGCATATCGACCGGTACTAGTACTATACCGAGACCGATAAAATGCCGATATACAGATACGGACAGGTAAGTAAAACCTTGCTAAAAACTGCAGATGACTTCTCGAGTGAAACCTCGAGTGATGAGGACAATGTCATTGCACTATTAATCAGAAAAATTAAAAAAATATAAGAAAGAACAAAAATTATAAAAATAAAAATGAACAAAAAGGGGATAACATTATATGCTTTGAATGCAAGAAGCCAAGACATTTCAAAAATGAGTATACTTAATTAAAGAAGAAGGCACCATACAAGAAGAAGGCTCTCTCGATGACTTAGGATGATTCAAACTCATCAGATGAAGAAGACCACATCAAAGAAGAAGTTGCCAACTATGCTCTTATGGTCATCCATGACGAGGTAAGTGAGTCTTCAAATATCTCCTTTACTGAATTATTGAATAGTTTTCATGAGCTTTATGATGAGTTTAAAAAATTAGTAATTCTTATAAATTACTTAAGAAAGACCATGAATTACTAGTTAGTAGATTTGATCAAATACATAAAGCATCAATATCGCTTAGTTCATGTACCAATTATGAAACTTAAGATGAACTTAGAAAAGAAAACTTTATATTAAAATAAACATTAAGAAGTTTTAAAATAGAGAATAAATCTCTAAACATAATCCTTGCAAATAAGGGTCATGTTCATAGGAAAGAAGATATAGGCTTTGTTGGAAATATTCAACAATAGCCAACTATCTTCGTTAAAGGACCCATTCTAAACTTATCACCAAAAATAAAATGTAATTTTTGTGATAGAATAAGGCATAAAGCCTAAAAATGTTCATTTAGAAAGTATGCTCCACATAAATTAATTTGGGTTCCTAAAGGAACTATAAACAACCAAAAACCTTTAGATAAACTTAGTAAAACTCTTCGTGAGGGACCCAAAGTAAAATGGATACCTAAATTAAAACCTTCTTTCTTGTAAGTTTATTTCCAAACTAAGGCTAGGAGCACCAAATAGTACCTTGATAGTGGATGCTCAAGGTACAAGACCGGAGATCCAACTTACTTTTCTAAGCTCATTAGCCTAAATGAAAGAGCTATCGCATTCAGAGACAAAAATGTGTATACTATTGACTTAATTGCCTTAAGAAACAAAAATGTGTATACTATTGATATTGAAAATTTTTGTAATGAAACATGCTTTTTGACTTCAAATGATAATGTTTGGATTTGACATATAAGACTAAGTCATGCTAGCATGAAACTCTTAAACCAAATCACAACTAAAGATCTAGTAAGAGGTTTACCTAGTCTTAAGTTTGTTAAAGATAAAATATGTGATACTTGCTAAATATGAAAGCAAATAAAAAGTAGCTTTAAGTCAAAAGATCAAATAAACACCTCTAGGCCACTACAATTGATCCATATGAATTTATTTGGACCAATTGACACAACAAGCTTAGGAGGAAGCAAATATGTCCTTGTCTTGGTGGATGATTATAGTAGATTTACTTGGATTTATTTCTTGGCACATAAAAGTGATTCCTTTAAATGTTTCTCAAAATTTTACAAATTTATTTAAAATAAAAAAGGTTTTATGATTTCGTCAATATGTAGTGATCATGGTGATGAATTTCAAAACAATGAGTTTTAAAATTTTTGTAAGTCAATACGTATATCCATAACTTCTATACTCCTAGAAATACACAACAAAATGGAGTAATAGAAAGAAAAAATAGGAGCTTTCAAGAAATGACTAGAATCATGTTAAACGAACATAGCCTACCCAACTATTTTTGGGTTGAAGTCGTTAACATGATATGCTATGTTTTAAATAGGGTTCTTGTAAGACTATTACTCTCTAAAACTCCTTATGAACTATAGAATGGTAAAAAACCCAATATTTTATATTTTAAAATATTTGGTTGTAAATATTTTATTTTGAATAAAAAGGATGTCTTAGAAAAATTTGATGTAAAATCCGATATTTTCTTAGTTATTCTTCTATTTCAAAAGCTTATCGTGTATTCAATAAAAGAACCTTAGTGATTGAAGAATCTATTTATGTTATTTTCGATGAGATTTTTGAACTTAAGAAAATTAATTTTGATGACGAATTTGAATTTGACATTTTGAATTTAAATGAGAATCCTCCTAAAAGCAACTTGGATGAATCTACTTCCAAATCCTTACCCAAGGAATGGAAGTATGTAAATGCTCATCCTAAGAAGCTTATCATAAGAGATACATCAAGAGGTATTCAAACTCATTCTGCTTTTAAAACTTTTTGCGCTAATGCCATATTTCTTTCTCAAGTTGAACCTAAGTGCATTGATGAATCCCTAAAAGATAACTCTTGGGTTAATGCAATGAATGAAGAGTTAAATTAATTTGAGAGAAATAAGGTATGAGAGCTTGTTCCTAATCTTAATGACCATTTAGTGATTGGTACTAAATATGTTTTTAGAAACAAGCAAGATGAAAATGATATCGTGGTTAGAAACAAGGCTAGATTAGTGGCAAAAGGTTTCAACCAAGAAGAATGGATCAATTATGAATAAACCTTCGCTCCTGTCGCTAGACTTGAAGCCATAAGGATGCTCTTAGCTTTTGCATCTTTTAAAAATTTTAAATTATTTTAAATGGATGTTAAAAAAAATTTTCTTAATGATTTTATTTCCGAAGAAGTGAATGTTGAACAACCCTCTGATTTTAAAAATAGTTTTCTTCTGAATCATATTTTCAAACTTTCTAAAGCTCTATATGGATTAAAACAAGCCCCTCGGGCTTAGTATGAAAAACTTAGTTTTTTTTTCTTATTTCAAATAATTTTTTAAAAGGTAAGGTTAATATCACATTATCTTTTAAGTATTTTAAAAATAATTTTCTTGTTATTCAAATTTATGTTGATGACATAATTTTTAATTCAACAAATAAATTATTATGTGAATCTTTTGCCAAGAGTTTGAGCCAAGAATTTGAGATAAGCCTAATGGGTGAATTAACTTTTTTCTTAAGATTATAAATAAAATAATTAAATGATGATATTTTTATTAGTCAAACTAAATATATCTTAGACTTTTTAAAACGTTTTAGTATGGAAAATGCTAAGGCTATTTACATACCCATGAGCACTTCTACAAAATTAGACTTAGATAATGAGAGAGAAAATTTTGATTAAAAAACATATAGAGGAATGATAGCTAGCTTGTTATATTTAACTACTACTAGACCAGACATATGTGCAAGATTTCAATCCAATCCTAAACTTTCTCACCTGAAAGCAGTTAAACAGATATTTAGATATTTAAAGGGAACATCTAACTTAAGGTTATGATATCCAAAATCTAAAAAACTTTGATTTACTTGCTTATGCGGATGTCGATTTTAGAGGGTGTAGAATGGATAAAAAAAGTACTACCCAGACATGTCAATTTTTAGGGTATGCTCTTGTTTCTTGGTCTTCCAAGAAACAAAATCAATTGCTTTATCTATAGCTGAAGCTGAATATATTGCAACAAGTGTATGTTGTGCCCAAGTTGTTTGGATGAAAAATACGCTAGAAGATTATGAAATTATTTTAAAAAACATCTTTAACTAAAAATCTCGTTCAACACTCAAGAACCAAACATATTGATATTATGTATCATTTCATTAGAGATCATGTGAATTATCATGACATATCTTTCGAATTTATTGATACGAATCATTAATTAGCAGACATTTTCACCAAGCCATTAAATAAAGAGCAATTTGACTTTATTAGAAGAGACTTAGGAATGCTAAACTATCAAAATGCATGATTTGTTATTTTTAGAAATTCTTGATTTGCTACTTACATTTAAATACATGAGTAGCTCTTAGTTCTTCATGAATTTATCAAATTTTTGAGCTCACTTTCGAAATAATTCTCGTTAAAATTGACATAAGAATGATATTCAAATTTCTGTGATAAGATATATTTTTTCTTCTCAAAGATTATTCTTGTTTCATGAATCTTGATGAATGTTTACAAAAGAAGAATATATGACATGAACTTTTATGATGTTTGATACGAGCTCTCTTTTGTATCCTCTCACAAAAATTATTTTGATTTAAGGATTTTTTTATCTTGATGAATACTTTCGAATGTATCCCTCCCTACTTAATATTTGTTCTTTTGAATATTAAAATTTTGGATTCTTGACTCCCCTCCCTTGTTTCTACTTCTTGCTTATTTACAAAAAGGGAAGAGAAAATTTTCATAAGAAAATTATGTTTTTATTCTTTGTTACTAAGGGAGAACAATGAAGTATTAAACAATATTTACTTTTTATAAATATGAAAAATTTTGAGGCATGTTAAGTTTATGTATCTTGAAATTAATTACTCATTATTTTAAAATTTTGACGTATGTTGAATTTATGTAATTTGAAATTAATTGCTCATTTTTTATCTTGATGAATACTTTCGAATGTATCCCTCGCTACTTAATATTTGTTCTTTTGAATACTAAATTTTTGGATTCTTGACTCCCCTTCCTTGTTTCTACTTCTTGCTTATTTACAAAAAGGGAAGAGAAAATTTTTTTATAAGAAAATTATGTTTTTATTCTATGTTACTAAGGGAGAGCAATGAAGTATTAAAAAATATTTATTTTGTATAAATATGAAAAATTTTGACGCATGTTAAGTTTATGTATCTTGAAATTAATTACTCATTATTTCAAAATTTTGACGCATGTTGAGTTTATGTAACTTGAAATTAATTGCACATTTTTTATCTTGATGAATACTTTTGAATGTATCCCTCCCTACTTAATATTTATTCTTTTGAATACTAAATTTTTGGATTCTTGACTCCCCTCCCTTATTTCTATTTCTTGCTTATTTACAAAAAGGAAAAAAAATTCACAAGAAAATTATGTTTTTACTCTATGTTACTAAGGGAGAGCAATGAGGTATTAAACAATATTTATTTTGTATAAATATAAAAATTTTAACGTATATTAAGTTTATGTATCTTGAAATTAATTACTCATTATTTCAAAATTTTGACATATGTTGAGTTTATATAACTTAAAATTAATTGCTCATTATTTTATCTTTCTTTGTAGATGATAAATGGGGAGAAATAGCATATTTATGACACAAATATGAAAAATAATACATATATGACAAAGGGGAAGAATAGTATACTGATGAAAAATGATAAAATGAGATATTTTTTCTTTTTAAAGAAGAAAATTTTCAAATTGATTGTATGACTAATGCATGAATTTTGAAATTCTTAGAATATTCTTGAAAATTTAATATTTCAAGATTTGATGGTTGAAATTTATTATGTATCATTGATGATTTGATGATTTTTGAGATATTTAAAATTCATGGTATATTATTTCAAAATTTGATAAATGGATGTTATGATACTTGAATTCAAAAGTGGTTGGTTCTCTTGAAATTAAATTTTTCTTATTTGGATTATGACATAGATTTAGGGGGAGTAAGGTTTAACTCCCGTCATCAATTGATTATCATCATCTAAAAGAGGGAGATTGTTGAATCTCAGATTTTGATGATAAAATCAATTGATGGTTTGTTGATCTAACATGTGTGTTAGAGATGATTGATGCAGGATTAACTATGACAGAGAAAAAAAATTACAATTAGATGTTAGGCTTGAATCAAGTCCGGGCATCCGGTCGGGGTCCGAACGATGTAGTGGGAACTCGCCGGAAGTTTGCCAAAGGTATCAGAAGCTTACCGGGAATTCGTCGGCAGCTCACTGGAGGTGATCGGGAGCTTACCAGGAAGGCGTCGAGAGTTCATCGGAAGAAGACTAAGAGACTCGTCGGAAGATTATTGGGGGTTGTCGAAAAGCTTGTTGGGAGTTACCGAAAAGCTTGCCCTAAATTAAGAGGATCTTGTCAGACTTAATGGTCAAAGTTTGAGTCCTACTTGAGTTAGATTTGAAAGGAATATAAATTAACTCAAGTGAGGCAAACTGGGTCCACACTTAGATTTGGATTGAGCTCAGGTTAAGCTCAATTGGTTGACTTGAAAATAGGTCAACTGAAGGTACAAGTTGGGATTGAAACTGATATTTGCTAAATCATGTATCTTATCAATGTCTACCCTTTCTTCATGAGTCTTTGGGGATATACTTCTAGAAACTGATATTTCATGTCTTATCGGTATGAGACTTCTCTTAGAATTCTCCATGCCAAACCTTTTGACAATGTAGTTTATGTACCTAGACTGGGACAAGCTAAACATCCTCTTAGATCTATCTCTATAGATCTAGATCCCCAAAATATAAGATGCTTCCCCTAAATCTTTCATGGAGAAGTTTCTGGATAGCCAAATCTTTACTATGGAGAGCATTCCTACATCATTCCCAATGATTAAGATGTCATCCACATACAATACCAAGAAGGTGATAGCACTTCCACTTACCTTCCTATACACACAAGACTCATCTTCATTCTTAACAAAGTCATAAGATCTGATCGTCTCATCAAATCTTATGTTCCAACTTCGGGACGCTTACTTTAGTCCATAAATGGACTTGAGCAGCCTGCACACTTTATCTAGACACTCTCTAGAGGGATATGAATCCCTCTGGCTGTATCATATACACCTCCTCCACGAGGTTATTATTGAGGAATGCTGTTTTGACATCCATCTGCCAGATCTCATAGTCATAGTGTGCTGCAATGGCCAAAAGAATTCTAATGGACTTAAGAATGGCTACAAGTGAAGAGGTTTCATTATAGTCAACTTGTCTTTGACGATATCCTTTAGCTACCAGTCTTGCCTTATGGGTCTCTATCTGTCACGCCCCTCCAAAATATCGACAATATTTAAAATTTTCCACACAACTAATCCAGGATCCAAACACACATTTTGAGGTCACTAAGAAAACATTCAGATCAAATTTTCACCTCTATAGTCTACAAATTCAACACCCTGTGCAGTTCATAAACATACCACGCATCACTCGATAATTCATATAATCTGAACTCAACTCTTCAAAATAATAACCACACATAAACTCATAAGTGGGGAAGTCTATGCAGTCACCAAAACAACGATTACCATAAATTCATATCATTACATGCATTTAACTTAACATTCCAAAATCCTATACATGAGGGATCCTTTATCTTACACAAAATCCACAGGTTTAGATTCATCGTCACATTTCATAAGATGCAGGGTAGCTTATATAACAAAAACACATATGCTAACAAAGATCTGCCCAAAATCTTCTAAACTTTCCACCGCCTCAGCTCAATCTTAACAATTAAGCAAGCGATACACTATCCTGAAAAATTTATCAACAAACGGGGTGAGCATAAGGAGCTCAGCAAGTGACTAACATATCCATATCAAAATAATACAATTTCCAAAGGGGATACAGTTGCAAAGTACAAGGCAGAATATACAATTTCATAGACATAATATTGTTAGGAGCAGAAACATAATTGTTTTTTTTTTCAGTCTTACATATTTGGTTCCTGACAGATGGGGCATAGAGTAATTGGAGCATCACAGTAACAAAGGAAACTTATCGGAACTTATCAGTGGCATACGAAATGTTACGAAGCATATCAACGGCATATGGAATATTTCGAAGCAAAATCATCAGTGAATGAAGCATTTCAGAGCATATCAAAAACAAATATCACACAGAAGCTCAAACGTCGTCCTTGACGTCGCAATCATATCATTCTTATCCAGAGCATGAACAGAAACAACTCACCAAAACTCTGGATGTCATATCAAACATATAGAAGGTGTAGTGGAATCTCAGTCAGAATGTGATCCATCCATTTCTGAATGACCACCTGACAAATGTCTCCCACGTCTGGGAGCTCCATCCACCCACGTCTAGGTGAAGTCAGAAGGGGTCGGCAGAGCATCGCAGGCTCTAAGCACATACCCTTTACCATTTCTGGCAAAGGTCCAGAATATCCCACAGAGCGGGACCCCACATAGCGGGTAATAAGCGCATACCCTTTATCATTTATGGAAAAGGTCCAGACAATCCCACACACCAGAGTACAAGAGGGCAGTTTTAACAATAAGTAGCATATGTCGAAAACACACGCGGAACAACAAAACGTGCGTGTGCCTTTTCGAGATAATACGAAACAAGGAACAAATCTCTCACAAATATATTCAGATTTAGAATGAAATGAAAACAAGAATGTACAGGGATTCCAAGCAATCATATTTAGCTCAATTCCAATAAGAAGGTTAGACGAATTCAATTATCCAAAGGAATGGAACAGAATACGCGAAATCGACCAAAGCTCGATTTCGGACAGATTTCCAGTGGCACAGCAAACAAATATTTCAGAATATCAATTATGCTCCAATACCCATAAGAAAGTTATAGTCGAACCATATATCAATCTATATTTTGATGGAATAAATTTCGTATGAAACAGGGTTCCCAACACGCAGTTACTTTTGATTTGGTAACCCAAAGGCAAAAACACAATCACTGTTTTACAGAATTTATAGGGTCGGATTCAATAGATAATAGAGTAGGCAATTGAATTCCAAAATTTTCAAACTATATGTCAAAAGAAAGATTTTCAAGTCTAGTTTATAAAGAATTAAGTTTTGTCTAAATCAGAGACTCCAACAAGGAGTTATACATAATTTAGTGACACATGGTTAGAAACTACAAACTCTGTTTTACAGATTACATAGTATCAATTAAAACAAATGTTTGGACATGCTATTGAACTTCAAAGTTTTCAATTTTAGTGTCAAAAGAAAGATCTATCAGTCTAGATTCATATAAAATAAGTTTAACCTAAATCCAAAATCAGTACAATAATCTACAGCCGGAACAAGGCAGAAGGGTCAGGACTTTGATAATTTTCCAGATTCAAATCTTATAACCAACAAGAGAGATTTCAGCTTTGCAGGTCTTGAATTCAGCAATTAATTTTGGAAAGCAAGGCAAAACAACAAAGATAAAATATCAGAAGGTAAAAACATATAGGATAGAACACTTGCCTTTGATAATTTTGACCCTAAGTGAAAAGATTTGAGCAAGAACCCTTAAAGCCCCAAATCTTCTTCTTCTTCTTCTTCTTCTTTCTTTCTTTCTTTTTTTTTTTTTTTGAACAGATCACCCACGCAGCTGCCTTCTCTGCTTCCTTAAGAATGAAGGCAGAGAGGCTTAAACGGTGGAATTTGTCATTTTTTACATTTTGCAATTTAGTCCTTGTATTTAGTATATTTACGATTAGGTCCTCATGATTTATATATAGGTCCTCAGATTCTTTTTTTTTTTTTTTTTTGAACAGATTACCCAAATCTTACAAATAAGTTACTTCTGATTCATACTCTATTTCCTTTGTCAATTTAAAATGAATGCTTACATTATCACTAGAAATTTATACGAAAATTCGGAAATGAGGGGTGTTACACTCTCCCCCCCTTAAAAGAAAAATTTAGTCCTCTAAATTTATCGTACCTCTATCGATGAAAAGACTGGGATACACCTTTTTCATTTCCTCCTCTAGCTCCCAAGTTGTCTCCTCTCCAGAATGATGTCTCCAATTTACTTGAACCAGTGGGATGACCCGATTCCTTAGGACTTTTTCTTTCTTATCAACAATCTGAATAGGCTCTTCCACATAAGATAAATCTTTATCGATCTCCACCAGCTCACACTTAATGATGTGAGAAGGGTCATATATATACTTTCTAATCATCGAGACATGAAATATATCATGGACATGGCACAATGCAGGTGGCAAGGCAATGAACCAACCCTCTCAAGAACCTCAAAAGGTCCAATAAATTTTGGGCTTAATTTTCCTTTCTTCCCAAACCTTATAATGCCTTTCGAAGGGGAGACTTTTAAGAATACAAAATCTCCGATTTCAAACTCAATATCTCGTCTTCTATTGTCGGCATAACTCTTTTGACGACTCTGAGCAGTCTTTAACCTTTTCCTTATAACTTAAATTTTCTCAATAGTTTCTTGTACCTTGTCCGGTGCTAACAGCTTTCTGTCACCAACTTCCTCCCAACATATAGGTGTTATGCACTTTCGCCCATATAAAGCTTCATAAGGAGCCATCTGAATACTTGAATGATAACTATTGTTATACGTGAACTCAACAAGTGAAATATCCTTATCCCATTCACCATTCCAATCCATAACATAGGCTCTAAGCAAATCCTCAAGTGTTTGAATTGTTCTTTCTGACTTACCATCAGTCTGAGGATGATATGCAGTACTAAACTTAACTTTAGTGCCTATCGACTCCTGCAATCTTCTCCAGAATCTAGAGAGAAATCTGGAGTCTCTATCAGAGATGATCTCCATTGGAATACCATGAAGTCTTACTATTTCATTGACATATAAATCTGCAAGTTTATCAAGCGAATAAGTCATATTAATCGGTAGGAAGTGTGTAGATTTTGTTAACCTATCAATGATAACCCAAATAGCATCATGCTTCCTAGAGGTTCGGGGTAATCCTGAAACAAAATCCATAGTAATACATTCCCATTTCCATTCAGGGATATCTAAAGGTTGCAACAACCCTCCAGGTCTTTGGTGTTCTACTTTGATTTGCTGACAAGTCAAACATTTTGAAACATACATTGCAATTTCCTTCTTCATGCCTTCCCACCAATAATGACTTTGAAGATCTCTATACATCTTAGTGCTCCCCGGATGTATGGTGTACTTTGAAGTATGACTTTCCTTTAGGATTTGATTCTTGATATCTGGTTCATTTGGTACACATACTCTCTCCCCAAATCTCAATAGGCCATCCTTTGAAACTTGAAATTGTGGCTTCAATTCCTTTTCTACTTCATTCCTCAAGTAGATTAAATGTGGATCTCGTAATTGTGCTTCCTTAATTTGTTGAATAAGATCAGATTGCACTTGAATGGAGGCCATCAATATCATCGAGTCTTGCTCTTTCCTCAAAGCTTTCAAATCAAAATTTTCTTCTAATAACTTCCATTGCTTCACGACCAGACTAGCCATAAAACTTGTAGATTTCCTACTAAGTGCATCAGCTACAACATTGGTTTTGCCCGGGTGATAACGGATGGCACAATCATAATCCTTCAGAAGTTCTATCCATCTTCGCTGCCTCATGTTTAACTCTTTCTGAGTGAAAATATATTTTAAACTCTTGTGATCAGTGAAGATTTCAAATTGTCGACCATACAAATAATATCTCCAAATCTTTAAAGCAAAAATAATTACTGCTAACTCCAAATCATGAGTCGGATAATTCAATTCATAACCTTTAAGTTGCCTAGAAGCATAAGCAATTACTCTCCCTTCCTGCATCAAAACACATCCTAGGCCTTTCCTTGAAGCATCAGTATAAACTACAAATCCCTCACTACCACTTGGAATAGTGAGAATAGGGGCACTAGTCAACCTTCTTTTTAACTCTTGAAAACTTTGCTCACAATCATCACCCCATACAAATTTCATGTTCTTTTTAGTGAGTTTGGTGAGAGGTTGTGCAATTCGATTACTATTTGAATACACCAATATGTCATCAATAAAAACAATTACACAGATATACATGAGTGGTTGAAATATCATATTCATTAGTTCCATAAAAGCTGAAGGGGCATTTGTCAAACCAAAAGGCATCACCAAGAATTCATAATGACCATATCGAGTTCTGAAAGCTGTTTTTGAAATATCCTCCTCCTTGATCTTCAACTGATAGTAACCTGACCTCAGGTCAATCTTAGAGAATATTTGTGCACCCTGCAATTGATCAAACAAATCATCAATTCTAGGTATGGGATACTTATTTTTGATGGTCACCTGATTCAACTGTCTATAATCAATACAAAGCCTTAATGTTTCATCCTTCTTCTTCACTAATCGTATGAAACCCTTATCTAATAATTCTTGTATTTACTTTTTTAACTCCTCTAGCTCGAGTGGTGCCATTCTGTAGGGAGGCTTAGATATTGGGGTTGTACTGGGGACTAGATCAATAGCAAATTCACCCTCTCTATCTAGAGGTAAACCAGGCAAGTCATCTGGGAATACATCAGGAAATTCTTTGACCACTACAATTTCATCTAGGTGGGTTTCCTGATCTGAATGCTCCTTTACACACACCATATAACAAAAATAACCTTTCTGCATAAGACGATAAACTATGCAGAAAGTAATTATTTTTTTGTAACAATCAATACTAGCATGATGAGAAGATAACCAATCCATGCCAAGTATAATATCAAAGCCCTGGATCTCTAGGAGAATCAAATGAGCAAGGAGTTCGCGGTCTCCAATAGAGATCAAACAAGATGGGTAGACCAAGTTTGTTGCCAATGAATCTCCGTTACATATAACATATAATCCAGGGGTTTAGGTAGAATATCCAAGTGACAAGCAAAGTATTGTGAAACAAACGATAAGTTGGAGCCGGGATCAAATAAAACTTTTACATTTCTTTTAGAAATATAAAGAATACCTTCCACCACTGATTTGAAAGCCTTAGAATCTTGTTCAGTGATAGCGTACACTCTAGCATGGGCTGAGGGTCTAGGAGGCAGTGGCTCTTTCTTCCGAAAACACTGACTTGTTTCATGATTTAATCCACATTTTGCACATAACTGAGTCCTCCCCAATGGTTTCCTTTTCTCAAATCTAGATGTCTTGAACCTCTTGTTACTAGCTTCATATTCATTTTCTCTCCTGCTTTTGCCAGTAAATTTGTCCCTTTTGTTCTTGCCAATGATTTCTTGAATTTCCTCCATATCTCTTTCAATTTTCAAAGCTCTTTCTACTGTATCAGCATATGTTCGTAATTTTAAAGCTGACATTCGGCTTCTTATTGCTGGCCGTAATCCCCTTTCAAACCTTCTTGCTTTTCTAGATTCATCATCAGTCATATGTGGCAAACCTGGAGAGCTCAGTGAATTTAGATTCATACTGTGTTACCGTCATACTTCCCTGGATAAGATTCAAGAACTCCAATTCTTTTTGCTCTCTCATACAATTTGGAAAATATTTATCGTTAAACTTTTCTTGGAATAACTTTCATGTCATTGGCTCATGTTTGATTTCAGACATCCTCTTAATCATTCTCCACCAGTGTTCAGCTTCTCCTTCCAGCATAAAGGTGGCAAGAAAAACCTTTCGATCATCAGGGTAATTTAAAGCATCAAATATTTTCTCTATCTGCATCATCCATCGTTCTGCCACCATTGGATCAGACTCACCATTAAAACTGGGAGGACTAAGCTTCTTAAACTGTCCAATTCCCAACCCCGTCTGGTTTGATGTCTCTGTTCCATCATTACTTCCTTGATGGACAGGTTGTTGTTGTTGTTGCATCACTTGTGCCATAGTCTCCAAAGTCCGCATGATACCACTCAATTGATCAGCAGTAGAGGCAACAGGAGAACCGAATGATCTCGTCATCCTCGCTTCCTAAAACATCAAAAAAAATATTTTCTTTGATCAATCTCTAAATGATAGTCAATAAACCTCAAAAAGAGAATATTCTTAGTGATTCTCAAATCATGCTCTGATACCACCTCTGTCACGCCCCTCCAAAATATCGATAATATTTAAAATTTTCCACACAACTAATCCAGGATCCAAACACACATTTTGAGGTCACTAAGAAAATATTCAGATCAAATTTTCACCTTTATAGTCTACAAATTCAACACCCTGTGCAGTTCATAAACATACCACGCATCACTCGATAATTCATATAATCTGAACTCAACTCTTCAAAATAATAACCACACATAAACTCATAAGTGGGGAAGTCTATGCAGTCACCAAAACAACGATTACCATAAATTCATATCATTACATGCATTTAACTTAACATTCCAAAATCCTATACATGAGGGATCCTTTATCTTACACAAAATCCACAGGTTTAGATTCATCGTCACATTTCATAAGATGCAGGGTAGCTTATACAACAAAAACACATATGCTAACAAAGATCTGCCCAAAATCTTCTAAACTTTCCACAGCCCAATCTTAACAATTAAGCAAGCGATACGCTATCCTGAAAAATTTATCAACAAACGGGGTGAGCATAAGGAGCTCAGCAAGTGACTAACATATCCATATCAAAATAATACAATTTCCAAAGGGGATACAGTTGCAAAGTACAACGCAGAATATACAATTTCGTAGACATAATATTGTTAGAAGTAGAAACATAATTGTTTTTTTTTTCAATCTTACATATTTGGTTCCTGACAGATGGGGCATAGAGTAATTGGAGCATCATAGTAACAAAGGAAACATATCGGAGCTTATCAGTGGCATACGAAATGTTACGAAGCATATCAACGGCATATGGAATATTTCGAAGCAAAATCATCAGTGAATGAAGCATTTCAGAGCATATAACAATAAGTAGCATATGTCGGAAACACACGCGGAACAACAAAACGTGCATGTGTCTTTTCGAGATAATACGAAACAAGGAACAAATCTCTCACAAATATATTCAGATTTGAAATGAAATGAAAACAAGAATGTACAGGGATTCCAAGCAATCATATTTAGCTCAATTCTAATAAGAAGGTTAGACAAATTCAATTATCCAAAGGAATGGCAAATATTTCAGAATATCAATTATGCTCCAATACCCATAAGAAAGTTATGGTCGAACCATATATCAATCTATATTTTGATGGAACAAATTTCATATGAAACAGGGTTCCCAACACGGAGTTACTTTGATTTGGTATCCCAAAGGCAAAAACACAATCACTGTTTTGTAGAATTTATAGGGTCGGATTCAACAGATAATAGAGTAGGCAATTGAATTCCAAAATTTTCAAACTATATGTCAAAAGAAAGATTTTTAAGTCTAGTTTATAAAGAATTAAGTTTTGTCTAAATCAGAGACTCCAACAGGGAGTTATACATAATTTAGTGACACACGATTAGAAACTGCAAACTCTATTTTACAGATTACATAGTATCAATTAAAACAAATGTTTGGACATGCTATTGAACTTCAAAGTTTTCAATTTTAGTGTCAAAAGAAAGATCTATCAGTCTAGATTCATATAAAATATTAACCTAAATTCAAAATCAGTACAATAATCAACAACCGGAATAAGGCAGAAGGGTCAGGACTTTGATAATTTTCCAGATTCAAATCTTATAACCAACAAGAGAGATTTCAGCTTTGCAGGTCTTGAATTCAGCAATTAATTTTGGAAAGCAAGGTAAAACAACAAAGATAAAGTATCAGAAGGCAAAAAAATATAGGATAGAATATTTGCCTTTGATAATTTTGACCCTAAGTGAAAAGATTTGAGCAAGAACCCTTAAAGCCCCAAATCTTCTTCTTCTTCTTCTTCTTCTTCTTTCTTTCTTTCTTTCTTTTTTTTTTTGAACAGATCACCTTAAGAATGAAGGCAGAGAGGCTTAAACGGTGGAATTTGTCATTTTTTACATTTTATAATTTAGTCCTTGTATTTAGTACATTTACGATTAGGTCCTCAGGGTTTACATATAGGTCCTCAGATTCTTTTTTTTTTTTTTAACAGATTACCCAAATCTTACAAATAAGTTACTTCTGATTCATACTCTATTTCCTTTATCAATTTAAAATGAATGCTTACATTATCACCAGAAATTTATACGAAAATTCGGAAATGAGGGGTGTTACACTAACTTTCCATCTACTCTGATCTTCTATTTGAAGATCCATTTACAACCGATAGGTACGATACCCTCAGGTGCATCCATAAGGTTACAAACCTTACTAAAGTACATGAAATCAATCTCAGAATTCTTGGCTTCTTGCCACTTCTTGGAGTCTATACTTATAATAGCCTCCTCGTAAGTCTGCGGATCAATATCTTGAGAGTCCTCACCACTGATATACCCTGCATATCTTTCAGGAGGATGAGATACTATGCTAGACCTACGCAAAGTTGAAATTTGTGTGTTAGGTACCTAAATAGACTCGAGCTATAGAATAATGCTTGAGCTAGGTTCTCCAACCTCGCTCAATTTTATCTCACTCTCACTATTTCCACCGAGAATGTGTTCCTTCTCAAGGAACACAACTCTCTTGGCAACAAATACCACTCGGTCCTCGGGATGATAGAAATAATACCCCAAAGTCTCCTTAGGGTATCTCATGAATATGCACCATTCCGCCCTTGATTCCAACTTGTCAGGGTTGTGTCTTCTACCGTGGGCAAGACAGCCCTAAATCTTAACCACCTTAAGATCGGGCTTCTTTACTTTCCTTATCTCATATAGTGTAGACACTACTGACTTTGATGAAACTCTGTTCAGAAGATAAGCTATGATTTCTAGGGCGTACCCTTAGAATGAGACAAGTTGGTCAGCGAAACTCATCATGGGCCGCATCATGTTTAATAACATGGGTTCCTCCTTTCTAATACACCATTGAGCTGAGGTGTATAAGGAGGTGTCCATTGGGATAGAATCCCATTGTCCCTGAGGAAATGAGTGAACTATATTCAAGTACTCTCCTCCATGATTTGATTGAAGAGTCTTAATACTCTTTCCAATTTGGTTCTCCACCTCATTCTTATATTCCCCGAATTTCTCAAAGGCCTTAGATTTATACTTCATTAAGTACACATATCAATACCTAGAGAAATCATCAGTGAATGTAATGAAGTATGAGTAACCACCTATAGCCTGAGTCGACATGGGACCACATACATCACTATGTATGAGTTCCAATAACTCAGTGACTCTCTCTCCAGTTCCACTAAAAAGAGAGTTAGTCATCTTCCCACGAAGGCAAGGTTCGTAAGTTGTATATGACTCATAGTCAAATGGATCTAAGTATCCATCTTTTAACAACTTTTGAATCTTTCCCTTATGTCTATGACCTAGCCTATAATGCCATAGGTATGCATTATTTACCTTATCTCTTTTTCTCTTAGACATATTTATATTCATGATGTGTGGAGAAGTGTCTAACACATATAAGCCATTTATAAGGATCCCTCTATGATCTCATCATCCAGAATTATTAAACAACTATTGTTCTCAAAAACTATATCCACTAATTATCAAACAAGAGATGAAAATAATATTTTTGATAATGGAAGGGACAAAATAGCATGCATCTAATACAATAATAGCTCCAGCAGGCAGATGTAGGATAACCTCCCCAACAACAAGTGCAACAACTCTTGCTCCATTACCCATCTTGAGGTCCATCTCACCTCTGGCCAATCTCCTAGGTCTTGCCAGAACCTACAATGAATTTCAGATATGATAAGAACTCCTGATATCCAAGACCCATGTGTTATCATGAAAATATTACAAGTGGAGACTGATCATGAATATACCTGAAGTTTCTCCAAGCTTCTGTTTCGCCTTATCTGCAAGGTAGTCCTTATAGTTCCTTTTCCAATACGTGTCTTGGCCGCAGTGGAAGCACTGTCCTTTATCCTTTGTCAGGTCTTTCTTGGCAACCTTTGCTTTACCCGATCTTTCTTTGCCCTTGCCCTTCTTACAGGGTCTTGCTGGCCTTTATTTTCTTGTTAGTCTCACTAATATAGAGAACTAGCTTCTCCTTCTTGATGGCACTCTCAGCTTCCCTCAACATATTGAGGAGCTTAGGGAGAGTCACCTCAAACTTGCTCATGTTAAAATTTATGATGAAGTGAGAAAAGGAATCTGGTAGGGACTGAAGTATAAGATCAACACACAGGTTATCATCTAGGACTATTCATAGACCTGTGAGTTTTTCGATCCACAATATCATCTTTAGGACATGGTTCTCAACCGATGTCCCTTCTATCATCCTGCCTGGAAGAGACTCTTAAATATCTCATATCTTTGGGTTTTTCTCTGTTTCTCAAACAGCTGGTGGAGATGAAGAAGAATAGAATATGCATCCATGCTCTCATGTTGCCTCTATAACTCAGGAGTCATGAAGGCCAACATGTAACATTTTGCCAACATAAAATCATATATATACTTGACATAGCGAGCGATCTCATCCTTGCTTGCCCCTTCTTCCGGCGTGGACATAATTGTATCAAGGATGTATGATATTTTCTCCGCAGTGAGAGTAATTCTCAAATTTTGGAGCCAATTCATATAGTTTGGACCAATGAGGCGATTGACATCAAGTATGCCACGCAGGGGGCTTGCAAGCGACATGTTTATGATAAAACAAGATATAGCAAAAATAAATAACATATATATTTTATAAAAAATATTAATTAAGATATGGACTTCTATCTTAATGTACTCCCACTATTTTCCTAACAAATCACGTGACACCCTCGATGCGTGAGATGAAAGTCTCCGGCAGACTCCTAGTGGGGATCAGGATCCAATTGGCGTCTTAGTGCAACCTCAAGGGAATCGACCAATTACACTAAGCCTAAAAGGTAGGCAACTCTTGCCAATCACAACTCATTATGATTCCCGTCACGTTCAGCATCCGAATCATCATAGTCTTAAGGGACTCGACCAATCATGATATTCAGTTAAGTCATCACCATCGTTACAAGATAAGTCTGATTTGATGATATGCCCTCAAGGGACTCGACCAAGCATACCATGTCCTCAGATCACTGTGACATCTCTCTGTTATAGGCAATAACTCGATCACGTAGATAGGTGAGCCTCGAGGGACTTGACCAACTTAACCTATGTTATGATTCAATTTCTTCCTATAACGATGGAAAGCCACGTGGGTCAATCTTATTGTCTCACACTTACCGACTTAATATTATCATAGGAGGGTTTTTTTTATTTTGTATCGGTCTCCTAATATGTTGCGTCACACATATATATATTTAATATATATTTACATCGCATGCAATATATATATATATATATATATATATATATATATATATATATATATATAATATGTGTATAACACATCACATATGTAAGCCACACCGGATGATCATGAGCCGTCACCTAATATGATTAAGCCCGAGCCAATGGGCCTAATCACTCACAATAGGATCTATGTGTGCATCAACGCATCTCCATGCTCTATGATTGTTGATCTTGTCATCATCAATTCCGTCGAATCGTCGCATCACCATGCGTCGTGATCTCCCGCCACGGCGTCGTGCGTCTCACTGTCACCTTCACGCTCCCGCTACGCCTCTCCATGTAATTACAAATAATCACAAGCACGTAGGCCTAACAATAAATGAGAAAAACAAAGGCTCGCAGGCCCTAATAATAATAATAATAATAATAATAATAATAATAATAATAATAATAATAATAATAATAATAATAATCACAATTACATATTTCACAACACATGACTCATGATCATCCATCCACATCATACATCATATGTACATCACATGTAGGATTACTAGATATATATAATAATTAATTAAATTATTTAATTAATTTTTTTTTGGAAACTAGGACATGCTCGAAATTTTTAGAATTGTCAAGGCCATTTTCGAAATTCTAGAAGGGAGGACAATTCTCAGAATTTTTAAAATTGTTGAGGGCATAATCATCTTTTTTTTCAAAAAGATGCCCTAGCCCTCTTTGCCTTCACAATGCCGTCACTGTCACCCCTATGCTGGCGGCAAGGTTGGTCGTTGGCGGTCGCCCCTTACGGGCATGCCACGGGGAACCACCCCTTGTGGGCACGCCGCGGGCAATCGCCCCTTACAGCCTGGTCGCGGGTGGCATAACCACCTTTTGTAAGCAGTTGCCCCCATAGAAGGCCTTGGCCATAATCGGCCAACCCTACAAGTAGGTTAGCCGTGGTCGGCCGCCCTTGTAAAGGGCCTGGCCATGGCCAGCTGCCCCCTTTCCTCGCTACAAAAACGTAGTAAGAACTTGTAGAATGATTATACGCAGTTCAATCTCATCACAAATAGTTTAAAAACCAATATTTCGTACAAAAACCTTAGCTCTGATACTATTGTTGGGAAACCTCAGTAGGAGCATCACATGTGTAGCGGAAATAAAAAAAAAATCGATTTTTCACGCAGATCAAATCGTCATGCAAAAGATTGGGGTCACGAGAAAATCATAAAAATCGAAAGAACCGCGATTTATGAGAGATTAATTTTTTTAGGGAGATCGTATAACCCTATATTTCTAGATTTGGATGGAGAGGATGAAGGAGGTCAAGTGTCCTCCTCTCTAGCGGTATCCACACGATATATCTCTGCAGCAAAACTCCTCCAATCTAATCTCGCAACTCTTGTGCAAAGGGAAGGAGGAGAATAGGAGAGGGAGGCCAAAGCTATAGCTTATCAATCATGAGTCTCCCTTCCTATTTATAGAGAGCTACCAAAAACCCTAGGGCTCTTTGTCTTAGTGGGTATTGGATCTCTATCCAATAACCCACTAATCTTATATTATTGGATCTCTATCCAATAATCTCCTTAGGCCTCTAATTGGGCCTTAAGCAAGGAGCCCATCAGCATAGGATCTCATCTAATGAGAATAGGGGCTAATTGGATTTCCATCCAATCCTTTATTCGCTGAAGTATCCACCATATGTGTGTGACCCTCTATGCCCGATACTGAGCTGGCCGTAAGTCGCTCCCATCATAACTTCTTTTGATATAGTGAATTATTATCCCCATAATAATTTACTTAACTCATCGACTATGGACGTACTAGGCCACTACGCCATAGTCCCCAAACGATATAGGGAGGATCGAATCCATCGGACCTGTCTGTCCATAATTACCGTGTATTTATAATCCCTCATCTAACTAATATCCCAGCGACCGTATATTGGACATGGTACTATCAGGTCACATACGGATTCAGTTTGTGTTGCTCTAATCAGATTTTACCGGAGAACTCTTTCTCTCTCAATCTGAATGACCCTGGCTACGGATTTGTCTGAGCAAGCACATACGAGAGTGGATAATCCTTTATTGACACTCAATTGACTTCGTAAGGGTGGCTACCAATCCCGATAACCAGCTTTGAACTTTCTAAACCTATAAGTCTAGCGTCCTTGGTGTCTCAAGTCAAAGGAACAGATACACAACTGGGACTATGGAATTGCTGTCTAACATTAGGTATTATCAACCATACAACATTTCATAAGCGGATCAATCAGTGAACTCATTCTTCAATGAGCACTTGTACTATATCCTTAGTGTCTCTACACAAGTGGCTATGAGACTAGTCACCTCCATCATATGGACGGGTATATAGTACACCAATCTGTCCGGTTATTTTGATGTCCCTCTCGAGTAACATATGATTGGGATTATTTAGGATCTGTGTTTAAAGGTGAATCAATCTCATTATCATGATCTCATCATGATCTTATTCCCATTACAAAGAACCAAAGACATCATAATATATATGCTACAGATAATAAAATATGTGAATATGCCAATATTAATCATAAGCAAAAAGATCACATGTGTCACACGTGTCATCACTCATGTGATTGGCTTGTAGGGCACCTATAACCAGCATCGTGTATATTTTTTCCACTTGGGATGCCACTTATGGAATAATCCTCTTCATCATCCCTAATATGTTTCAACATTATCCACCATGTATTAGAAGGAACTTCTACAATGTTTGATTCAAAACATACAAAGGTTGAGTTTATACCTTTCTTTTCGAACCAAGTTTTACGTTTAATGCAATCATTCTTTACATGTCCTTTCTTGCCACAAAAGAAGCACTTTACTGTAATAGCTTTCTTTTTCAATAGTTTGTCTAACACTTCCAAACTCGGCAAATTTCTTCGATGGATGACGCTTCGATTTTCTTTTCTTGTTACCAACTCCTTGAGTAGTTGTCAGTACATTATATGAACTTTCCTGCTTTAATCTTAATTCTTTATGAACACACATATTAGTTAACTCATTCAAGTCTCACTTATCCTTATTTGTATTATAGTGAATCTTGAATGGGTCAAACTGAGAAGGAAGAGAATTAAGAATGAACTGCACAAGGAAAGATTCATCAACATTTATTCCCAATATCTTAAGTTTTGTAGCTTTGTCAGCCATATTGAGGATGTGATCCTGAATTCCTCGAGTACCATCATACTGAACTGTGATCAGTTCTTTCATTAATGTGCCAGCCAATGACTTATCAATAGATTTAAATCTATCTTCAATAACCTTTAAATATTCACGTGCGCTAGATGCAATCGGTAATGAAGTCTTTATATTATTTGCAATTGTCATCCTTATGAACATTAAACTGAGCCTATCAGATCTCTCCCAAGCCTTCATTTCAGTGACTTGTTCCACAGTACTTTTATCAGTTAATTCTGTGGGCTTTTGAATAAGCAATACCAAATCAAGATCTAGTATGCCCAATGTAAATTACACATGCTCTAACCATTCTGAATAATTTGATCCAGAGATTATAGGGACATTAAAAGTAATTTTGAATATTATTTCTTTAATGTCATTGAGGACTTATTCCTTAATGTAATTTTATAAATCATTGATCTAGGCCACTTTGGTGACTACAAGACCAATACAGTAATATAAAATATAAATTAAATTATCCTATGAATGACAAGACCTTAATTGTATTTCATATCCTATAAGCCTACCATCCCAGGCTACTTTGACAACTACCGATCAGATATAACTTAAGGAGATGAACTACAAATAATATTCATCAAGTTCATTTAAACTAATTCATACTGAGACAATTCAATAATAGGATAACAACTATAATAATTATTGAACACTTAATCAGTAGTAAAAAAAAAACTTATATGATAACTATAATCATGAAAATACATAAATCATGTATTTATGTGAAAAATAAATATTATTACATAATTACTAATATTTGCATGTAAATAACTGAATTAATATCCAAAAACCAATAATTGGATTTAACACATGCAATTAATAATTCATATGAGAAAACTATAAAGAAACAAAAATTTATATTTTTTACTGATTAATTTTATTTAATTGGAGAAGCCCATAAGTCCAATTAAATAAATTGATCAAAAATAAAATATAATCATTGAATAATCAAAAATATTCATAATTAAGTTTTATTAGATTATATATTGATTAATTTTATAATTGAGAAAATAACCAAAATTTCTTAATTTTATAATGATAAAATTGTAATTCTAAAAATATATACAAAAAAGAATTACAGATTTTTTTAATTATATGATTAATAAATCACAAGGGTAAAAATATAAATAATCCTATTCAGTCGAAGGATAAAACTGTAATTTAGATGAATGGTAAAACTGTAATTTAAGCATAATTGGTAAAATTGTAATTTTTTGATTCAATGGTAAAACTATAATTTTCTCAAGGAGAAAAAACCCAAGCCTCCGGCCACATGACTGTGTGCCGTGAGTGAGGCTCACATGCACTGGCCGCCTATGCTACGCGCCGTGCTCATACGCTTGCCCACGCCATGGGCCGCCGTTGCGTTGCTTGCCGTCGTGCTGGCATGCGGCGATCGCGCTCGATGCTTAGCCTCATCGCACACGCCTCCTCGCGGCACCAGGCGATTCAATCTGTGAGCACACGTCGCGCAGTGATCCGAAAAACGTGATAAGATTACTGCATCTTTAACACACAACAACAATCAAGAATCATTCTCAAGCAAACGATTAAAATTAACAGATAGAAAACCAGATCAATAAAATATTCAGATTAATGCATCGTAGACAAAAATAATAGATCTAATATATTTTTGATCTCAAACCTACGCTCTGATACCAATTGTTGGCATAAAAACTATAATTATGTAATCTATTATGTGGAAAAACTTTTATACCAGGATTGAAATCAAATAATACTAGATCTATTTACGATGCGAGCACCGCCCGACAGATCTGAATGACGCCGAATAGACCCCTTCTCCTCTCTTCTTATCTTTTCACAGGACCACCTTCCATCAAGGGCATCCCCTAAAATATCCCAATATAATATGGATTTTATTTAATATTAGCTAATATCTTTTATCAGAATCCAAATAATCCATAATATATCTTATTTAATTAATAAAAAGCCACATAATCTGACACTCATAAAATCAAAGTCAAGCGAAAGTGAAAAAAAAGGAATCAAGAAGGTATAATGGCAAGAGGCAATGAGTCATAAAAAAAACACGAACATGAAAAGGAGGAAACATTCACAAGAATAAAATATAGGATAAAGAGAAACTCATAGGAGAAAAATAGTCAACAATCCACTAGAAGAACCCAATTGAACTAGAAAGAGGTTAAATATCAAATCAAGGGCATTACCTTATCTCCAGGGAAAAAAAATGAAGAAAATGTATCGATTTCTTTGTAAATAATAAGAGATCTAAGAGGATTTATTTGTAATTTAGGATATAAATACACTACTAATCAAAATCTTACTTACCAAACTAAGTTAATATAATCAAGGAATTTAAAAGTCATAAGATAGACCACATGGTCTCCACCATAATATTCTCTCCATCTAATCTCTATATAACATATTCTCCTAATCATCATTTTATGCTCTAAACTGATCTAACTCAATTCTCGAGAAGATCAATCTAAACATGATTAAAATCTTTTTTCACAAAACTGTATAAATTTTTCTAAATTAATATATTTATTTCAATAAGGACAATTATTAAATCTAACTTCACCTCGCATAATCCTTTAGCTCACTCTGGATATTATGAAATCTTATAAAATAATCTATATATTTTTTTATAAACGCAAATGCTTAGTAGATAATAAGATAGAGTTCAAATGAAGGACATAATAATATGCTGAATCAAAGTCAATAATTACAAGGGTCTATGTGATGCATGAGTATTGCATCAACAAAAAGGATTCCCTATTTAACAAGATTATGCCCTGTATAAAATCTTTAATAATTACTATGTATTGATCATATATTGATGCCACAAAAAACAATCATATCAGTCATGCATTATACATGCTTACTTAAATATTTATTTTAATTTGAGTCGGTATCAGAAACAAACACAGCCCAAGTTTACTGTATTCATTAGGGTTGAGCTAGAGTTGAATCTATTAGAATGCCAAACACATGACCTAACTGCTTGGGGCTGATGATACCATCAGGCCTAAATGGTAATACCATCTAAGTCATCCGGCATGCATAATTTGTACTCTATCAATGATTTTGGTGATGGTACTACCTACAATGGTGGTAGGACCACTGAAGTCTAAAATTATGACTTAATGTCAAAAGTTATGATGGTAGTATTGTTCGGAGTCGATGATAGTACCGCCCATACCTTGAAATTCTAATAATTTAAATTTTTAACTTCATTTTTGAAGCCTTTTGAGTATTATAAACACACTTCTCAAGCTTGATTGATGGAGCATCCAATTGTGAGTTTACGAAGTATTGTAGTTCTCTATTTAAGCATTATTTAAGTCTCTTCCTCCCTCTTAAGTTTAGTTATGAAACTAAGTGATAGGAGGCGAGAGATCTCCTGTAAAAGGTTGGGTATGAAGGTTCTCTCCAAAGCTTGGAAAAGAAAATTAATGTAATAAGAGTAGTTGATCTTTATCCGTTAAAAATAAAGATTTTGGGGGGAATCCATTAGCCTCAAGGATAGAGGAATTTAGTGTGGACATAGGTAGAGAAGACCACACCACCATAAATCGATTTGTCATTCCTTCTCTTATGATTTTTGTACGTGATTACCTATTATCATTCACTTTACCTGTAATTCTTGCTCATTACTCAATTTCTGATTAATTATATTTTTTAAATACATATTTTCCTCAATCAAAATTTAAATTTGTTTAAAATTTGCTATGGTACTAATTAACCCTCCCCTATCCCTCCTTTATTTTTTCTTTTTCTTAGTGTCATTAAGATCTTTATATATTTTTTTCTCAAACAAAATTTAAGATCGATTAAAATTTATGGTCGTAATAATTAGCCCCCTCACCCCCTTGGATACAAGCCAATAGAACAAGATCTTAATATATTTTTTTCTCAAACAAAATTTAAGATCGATTAAAATTTATGGTCGTAATAATGAGCCCCCTCACCCCCTTGGATACAAGCCAATAGAACAAGCAGTGTAGTATAAGATCATTGTCCTTCTTGTTAGTAGATGCTATTGCAAAATCAGCTACAAAAGAAATCAAAAGTTTTACATAGAATAATGTCATAGAACTATTGTCTTATATGTTCAACTGGTTTTGGGAATCTAGGATGTAAAATCAGAATAAATCAAGTGTTAATATCATGAAGAATTATGATGCTTAGTTGAGATTTGTAAGCATCTTCAAAATCTATTAGGCAAGTATAAATTACAACTTGAAAAGGAAAACCATCAACAACCAAACAAACTAGATTCGGTAGCTACCATAAAAAGTAGGCTAGAACAAAGACCCAAAGTAAATATAAAATCTCAAGCAACACAAGTTATAGAACAAGCAAAATAAGAGAAATAAAAAGATCCATATTCTCTCACTAAGACTTCAAATGATTTAAACCAAGGTTCGAAATTTCGAAGTGTACTGCCCGATACGGGCGGTACATATCGGTCCGTCAGGATATCGGTACGTGGACCACCCGCTACCGAGCGGTACCGTTTCATGTAACCCATTTCGAGCGATACCGCCCGGTAATGATCGAAATTTCGATCGTTACCACTCGGTAACAGTCGAAATCGACTGTTACATACCTTATAACATCGTAACGATCGAATTTTAGATGTTACAAATTGGTAACGGTCAAATTTTCGACCATTACATATCATTACAAACCCTCAAACGGTCATATACCCTTCCAACCCCTATTTAAACTCATTCTCCTCCTATTTCGCTTCATTTCACTCGCTCATTCTTAAACTCTCTCACATCTCATTCTCATTCTCAATATTTCCACTCTTCAAAACTCTACAAGACAAGATTTGTGGATTTAATCAAGGCTAATCTAGGAAGAAGGAAGGATTGTCAAGGAAGAAGGAAGGATTTTTCAATCAAGAGGTATGTATTTAATTTTTTTAATTAGAGTAATTATCATTCTTAATATTATGACTAGTATGTTAAATGTTAATTAAAAATTAGATTCTTAATATATAAGATGGTTATATTTTATATATATTAAATATCAAAAAATAAATATGATGGCAAAAGAGATTTAATTATGTTTTATTATCATTAATTAATGTTGTAATTAATAAATTTAATAATTATTTAATCAAAATATGATCTATTTTAGATTAATTAATAGTTTTTTATAGTTGTTTAACATGTTTGTAATATTGAAAAACATAACTAATATATAATTAACTATATTTTTTTACATGATTAGTGTATTAATTTATGATTTCATCATAATATAATATTTATTATATCAAAATTATTTATTTAATTTATTTTACATATTTATGATGGTAAAATATGTTTAATTAGATTTTATTATAGTTAAATAATACTGTAATTAGTGAATTTAATTATGATTTAATCAAAATATGATTTATTTTAGATCAATTAATAGTTTTTTATATGTATTAGGTTGTTTAACATGTTTATAATATTAAAAAATATAACTAATATATAATTAACTATATTAATTACATGGTTAGCGTATTAATTTATGATTTCATCATAATATAATATTTATTATATCAAAATTATTTATTTAATTTATTTTACATATTTATGATGATAAAATAAGTTTAATTAGCTTTTATTAGAGTTAATTAATACTGTAATTAGTGAATTTAATTTTGATTTAATCAAAATATGATTATTTTAGGTCAATTAATAGTTTTTTCTACGTATTACGTTGTTTAACATGTTTATAATATTAAAAAATATAATTAATATATAATTAACTATATTAATTACATGATTAGCCTATTTATTGATGATTTCATCATAATATAATATTTATTATATCAAATTTATTTATTTAATTTGTTTTACATATTTATGATGACAAAATAAGTTTAATTAGATTTGATTAGTTAATTAATACTATAATTAGTGCATTTAATTATGATTTATTCAAAATATGGTTTATTTTAGATCAATTCAATGTCTTTAATACATATTAAGGTGTTTGACATATTTATAATATTACAAAATATAATTAACATATAAATAAAATTATTTAAATACTGTAATTAGTAGTTTTTGTATTTATATTAGGTCAATTCTATATGTTTATAGCTTATTTGATTTAAATATAATAGGAATATGACACCACAATAAGTACCACAAGATAATGCATGAGCTTATGCTCGAAAGTTAGATGGGAACCGTCATCATTGACAATATATTTATTGTAACTATATTGACAAGGGTGGAGGAATAACTCGGGTGAAGATGCATTTGGCCAACGGGTATCCTGATGTTGCAAAATGCAAGAATGTTCCGACGGAGATCCATAAATTATTTCAAAATAAGCTTCAACAAGAAAAGGAAGAAACATTAAAAAAGAAGGTACTAGCCAAGGAAGAATATTGTAGGACTATGCATGAACGAGTTTATGATCAGTATGAGGGTCATGGTGATGATGTTGATCCATATCTCATAATTGGCATTCGTGCATCATTAGAGCATCAGTATATGACCGATAAAGGAATGAGGTATTGACGATCTGACTCACAATGGGAACATGGTGGTGGCAGTGGAGTGCAGAGGTCAGCTAGCATGAGACTCAGTTAGGCCGAACTAGTAGCATGTGACATGGTAGACTCTGTGGTTTTATGAGAGGTCTTGGCAGGAGATCCGCACCAGATATTATTGATATTGATCCGCAAGCCTATCCTCCACAAACAGCGAAACAAACATGGATTGATGATGCATATACAAAGGAAAAAAATGAGATACTAGGAAGGTAATTTTGAAATAGTTCAACTTCTATAGGATTCACGACGTGTACTTAGATGAAGAGGTGGCAGAATTAAAAGATTAGATCAAATCCTTCAAGAGGATTCCAGTAAACACTACCCAAGATCCATATTATAAGACCATGGTCTCCTCCATTCAAAATTCTGGCACGGGGATCCAACCTCCACCACCGAAGGAGATTCACAATGTGTACTTAGATGAAGAGGTGGTAGAATTAAAAGATTAGATCAAATCCTTCAAGAGGCAATGAAACGAATATGGGGTGACACTAATGTGCGACAGTTGGATAGGACCAACAAGAATGAGTATCATTAATTTTCTAATTTATTGCAACATAAGGGTAGTATTTCATAAGTCAGTTAATGCTTCTGATAAGATCCAAGATGCAAACTATATTGAGAGTTTAATGGATTCTGTTGTAGAGGAGATCAGACCACAGTATATTATACAAATTGTAACTAACAACAAAGCAAATTTCAAGAGAGCCGGTTTACAATTGATAAAAAAAAGATAAATATTGTTTTGGACTCCATGTGCAGCTCATTGCATAAATCTAATACTGAAAGATATTGGTGAATTGGACATGGTCAAGAAGTGTGTAGCTCGAGCACAGTCAATAACAAAGTTTATATATAATCATCACTGGATCCATAATTTAATGCAAAAGTACGTAAATGGCGAGATACTCCGACTTGGAGTCACTCGGTTTGCTACTAATTTCATTGTATTAAAGTCATTGCAGCAAAAGAGGAATGACTTGAAGGTAACGGTCACCTCACAAGAGTGGTCCGATTTCAAATATTTGAAATCGAGCGATGGAAAGAAGATGGAAAAAGCCATTCTTTCATCTAGATTTTGGGAGAGTGTGGTTGAAATCATAAAAATGTATTGAACCAATTTATATTATTCTCTATAAGGTTGATTCAGAAAAGCATCCACAGATGATGTATCTTAAATATATACTGATTTCAGCAAGAGAGAAGGTCAGACCAGCATATACGAATCATTGATCGTTACACTAAAGCTCATATAGATAAAGATATCTATAATACAGGTAAATTTATGTTTAAAATAATTTAATTTATATTTTTTATAATAAAAAATTATATTAATAAAATTATGTCTTGCAACGTATTATCTAAATCCGACAATTCAATATCGGTATGCTCTCGAAACGTAACATGATTCACTAATGGTACTAAGAAATGTTATACATCGAATCTTGCCAAACTCTACTGATGCAGTTGAGGCTCTTGCGGAGAGTCGATATTTTCGAGAAACAATTGGTTTATTCTCTGACGTTATGGCTATATCGTGTCGTTACACTATGGATCCTAGTGAGAACAAATTACACATATTTCTTACTAATTATATTTAATATTAATTATTTATTATGCTAATAAAGTCTTATTTATATCTTTTTACAGTCGAGTGGTGAATACAATTCGGAGGGGATGCACCACATCTAAGAAAGGTTGTCATTCATGTACTTTCACAAATGACGACATCTAGTGGTTGTGAACGTAATTGGTCAACATTTGCATTGATTCACACAAAAGTCCGCAACAAACTCTCGTATAGACAATTGGAGAAACTAATATATGTTCATTATAACATGCGGCTAAGGTTACGATGTGCCGAGCTGGATAAGAAACCAGAGGAACTAGGGATTGAACTCACTGACGTCCAATTATACAACGATTCAGAGCCAATGTTAGAGTGGGTCGAAGCTGCGGAGAACCAAGATGATCCTCTACTTGATGAGGCAAGAGATCCTCAACGTTCTTTGCATTTTATCACCGAGGCAATAGAAGAAGAGGAAGCCAATCCCTAGTAGGTGGAAAATCCCCCTCAGTTAGAACATGGTGAAATGAGTCAAACAACATCAGACACCCAATTATTGCAGTCATCCGCCCAGCATGCAAAGGCAAAGGAAAAGGGGAAGACAATATCATCAATATTAGAAAGAATAGAGTCAGGTGACGAAATACCTTTACAATCACATTCATGTACTTTTAGATGTCATCTGATTGAGATCCAATTAGATCTTCAATAGCACCGCCCGTCGGATCTGAATAACGCTGAGATATTGATCTGCAAGAGAAAACTAGAATGGATCTAGACCCCTTCTTCTCTCTTCCTATCCTTTCATAGGACCACCTTAATTGATGGTTTTGGGAGATCAAGAGAATAACCGTAATCTCTTGATATATTCACCCATTTTGTCATTTTGTGTCTTTCCGTATTTTCGTGCATTGGATTTATAGTAGGTCCTGTCTATTTATAGGCAAGAGCAAAGGATCTAGGGTAAGTTATTAGGAGAGTTCCTTCCATCAAGGACATCCCCTAAGATATCCCAATATAATATAGACTTTATTTAATATTGGCTAATATCTTTTATCAGAATCCAAATAATCCATAATATATCTTATTCAATTAATAAAGGACCACATAATCTTACATTCTCCCACTTAGCCCATTACTTAGTAAGATATAAAAGATATCCAAAATTAAAATAAGAAAATAAAATTTATTTGAAAATAATTTTATATAATTTGATTCTGAAAATTTTGAAAAGCATTTTATACATGGCCATGATTTTAAAAACAAGCCAATAAGTCCAATAAGCATAATAATACTATATTCAGTCCAACTATCAATGTGAGTCATAGCGGTTGTATATCATCAATGCCACACTTCCTTCTATGCACTACAACACTACTAGTCTTTCCTTATATAGTATATAATGACCCTTGTAATTTGTCTTGTCAAGACAATCCTATTTCTTGCATTCAATTATAATATGCATAAACATAAAAACAAATAGGATAGCAGAAATAAAGAATTTTAATTATGTAAAAAATATCAATAATAGCATCCACTTAAACATGCATCACCATATCCTTTATAGCTTGCTCACAAGCCCTATTCTAAGAACATGTTCTTTAAATATTTTACACTACAAAGCTTTAGTAAATGGATCAGCAATCATCATAGTGGTGCTCAAATTTTCAATTGACACTTATTATTTCTTGACTCTTTCTCTAACCACCAAGTACTTTATCTCAATGTGCTTGGAACCATTAGAGTACTTGCCATTCTTAGAGAAGAAAACTGTTGCAGTATTATCACAAGATATCTTCAGCGGCTTGGCAATTGAGTCGACCACACCAAGTCCTGAGATAAAATTTCACAGTCATAAAGCTTGATTTGTGGCCTCAAAGCATGTCACAAATTCAGCTTCTATCATAGATGGTGTAATAAGTGATTGTTTTACACTTTTCTAAGAAATTGCCCCACCAGCCAGCATGAATACAAATCCTGAAGTGAATTTTTTTGCTATCAAGACAATTTACAAAATCAACATCTGAATATCCCGTTACTTCAAGCTAATCTGATTTCCTATATGTGAGCATATAATCTTTTGTCCCTTGTAGATATATCATTTCTTTTTTTACAGCTTTCTAATATTTCATTCCTATGTTACTCTGGTATCTACCCAGCATTGCCACTGTAAAACTGATATCTGGCCTTGTACAGGTTTGAGCATATCATGGACTTCCAATTCCGCACTCATAAGAAATATTCTTCATTTGATCCATTTCTAAGTCATTCTTCGAGCACTAGTTTTGGCTGAATTTTTCACCTCTAGTAATAGGTGTATCATTGGCTTTACAAAGCTGCATATTAAACTTTTCTAATATACGATTAATATAACCTTTCTGAGACAATCCTAACAAATCTTGAGATCTATCCCTGAATATCTCAATGCCAATAACATAGGATGCCTTATTCATATCAACCATATTAAAGTTCTTGTTGAGAAATATCTTAGTTTCGTGTAACAAACCAAGATCACTACTGGCAAACAATATATCATTCACATATAAGACCAATATAATAAACTTGCTTCCACTAACCTTCAGATATATACACTGATTAACAGTATTTTTTTTTTAAATCCGAAGGAAGTAATGATATCATGAAACTTTATATACCATTGTCTGGAAGCTTGTTTAAGGTCATAAATGGATTCCTTAAGTTTGTAAGCCCAACTTTCCTTTCCCTTTTCTATGAATCCTTCAGGTTGTTCCATATAGATTTTCTCATCTGGATCCCCATTTAGAAATGTTATTTTCATATCCATCTGATGTAACTCAATATCATAATGAGCTACTAATGCCATGATGATTCTCAATGAGTCCTTTCGAGAAATTGGAGAGAAGGTCTCATGGTAGTCAATACCCTCTTTCTTAGAAAAACCTTTGGCCACAAGTCTGGCTTTATATCGTTCGATATTGCCATCGAGTCATGTTTAGTCTTAAAGACCCATTTACAACTGACTCTTTTACAATTATTGGGCAATTCAACGAGTTCCGAGACACCATTCTGGTCCATTGATTTTAACTCGTCTTTCATTGCATCATACCATTTTTCAGAATCATTACTTTCTATGACTTGTGAAAATGATAAGGGGTCTCTTTTCATTGCTATATCAAAATCTGATTCTTGTAGATATACTACATGACCATTAGAAATGACATGTTTTCTTTTTCTTTGAGATCTTCTCAAATTTTCCAATTGTAATTGTTCTACAAGACTATCAGCGGTGACATCAACATCAGATGAGAATTCATCAATGTTATTTTGTTGTTCACCCTCATCAATTCTCTCATTGACTTGAGGAACAACAATTTCTCTAATAAGGGATAATATAGGAGAAGAAGCCTGAATCTCCTCAATATCAAAATTAATCTTTCGAGACTTTTGACTCCCACTGATTTTGTTATTTTCTAAAAATTTTGTATTACTAAATTCTACTATTGATTAGGGCAATAAAATCTATATCCCTTGGATCTTTCTGGGTAATCAATAAAATATCCAGAAATTATTCTTGGATCCAATTTCTTTTCATGTGGATTGAATACTCTTATCTCTATAGAACACCTCCAAATATGAAATGTCTCAAACTGGGTTTCCTACTAGTCTATAACTCAAATGGAGTTGATAGAACTGATTTACTAGGAACCCTGTTCAGGATATACATAGCTGTCCTAAGAGTATCACCCCACATTGATTCAGGTACAGAGGAATAACTCATCATGCTCCTAACCATATCCATAAGAGTACGATTTTGTCTTTCAGCAATATCATTCTGCTGTGGCACACCTGGTAATGCATACTGAGTATAATACCCCGCTGTTCTAGGAATCTAGCAAAAGGACTAAGATTCTGACTGGATTCATCATATCTGCCATAAAATTCACCACCCCTATCAGATCTGACAATTTTAACTTTTCTATCTAATTGTCTCTCGACCTCATTTATGTACACATCAAGAATGTCAACGACCTGAGACTTTTTATGTATTAGATAAACATAGTCATATCTAGATATATCATTTATAAATGTGATGAAATACCTTTTTCTACTAAAACAAGGAATATGGAGTGGTCCGCAGATATCAGTATGAATAATTTCAAGAAGTTCTTTACTTATTGTGGCATTTTTCTTTGTATGCTTAGTTTGCTTTCCTTTAATGCAATCTATGCAAACATCAAAATCAGTAAAGTCCAAATTTTTCAAAATATTATCCTTCACTAATCTTTCAATTCTTTCCTTAGGATATGCCCCAAACGTCTATGCCACAATATAGAAGATATTTCATTATTGAAATTACGTTTCATTTCAATACTTGATTGCGGGGCCAATAATGTATTTGCAAACTCAAGATTCAAATTAATTCTGTACAAACCATCATAGAGAATTCCAGAACCAACTTTTATTGAATCATAAAATATGCTGAGTTTACCATTACCAAAAGAAACACAATATCCTAACTCATCAATTCTAGACAAAGAAATTAAATTTTTAAAAATTATAGGAACAAAACATGTGTCTTTCAGATCTATCAGATGACCCATCTCTAGGCGTAAGAGATAAGTCCCTACTGATACCACTTTTGCTTTGAGATGATTTCCCATAATTATGAATCTTTCATGTTCTTTTGGTTTTTGGATTGAAAGAAATCCCTGCATATTATTAGTAAGCGCCAGAATCAATCGACCATGTATTAGAAGGAACTTCTGTAATGTTTAATTCAAAACATATAAATGTTGAGTTTATATCTTTTTTTTCGAACCAAGTCCTACGTTTAATACAATCATTCTTTACATGTCATTTCTTGCCACAAAAGAAGCACTTTGCTGTAATAGCTTTCTTTTCAATAGTTTGTCTAACACTTACAGACCCGACAAATTTCTTCGATGGATGATGCTTCGATTTTCTTTTCTTGTTACTAACTCCTTGAATAGTTGTCAGTAGATTATATGAACTTTGCTGCTTTAATCTTAATTCTTCCTAAACACACACACTAGTTAACTCATTCAAGTCCCACTTATCCTTATTTATATTGTAGTGAATCTTGAATGGACCAAACTGAGAAGGAAGAGAACTAAGAATGAACTGCATAAGGAAAGATTCATCAACATTCATTCCCAACGCCTTAAGTTTGGCAGCTTTATCAGCCATATTGAGGATGTGATCCTGAATTCCTCGAATACCATCATACTGAGCTGTAGTCAGTTCTTTCATTAATGTGCCAGCCAATGACTTATCAGCAGATTTAAATCTGTCCTCAATAACCTTTAAATATTCACGTGCGCTAGATGCAACTGGTAATGAAGTCTTTATATTATTTACAATTATCATCCTTATGAATATTAAACTGAGCATATCAGATCTTTCCTAAGCCTTCATTTCATTGACTTGTTTCACAGTATTTTTATCAGTTAATTCTGTGGGCTTTTTAACAAGCAATGCCAAATCGAGATCTAATACGCCCAATGTAAATTGCACGTGCTCTAACTATTCTGAATAATTTGATCTAGAGAGTACAAGGACACTAGAAGCATGAGAATGTATCGACAGAATACCACTGTAAAATATAAAATAACATTAATGCTTTAAGTTTTACCAAAATATGATGAACTATTGAGATCATCAATATTTAACCTTTGGGTAAAAATATTGACATATCTAGTGTTCACACAAGATCATTTATGGAGGACTGATACCATCCTTATGGAATAGTTTTGCTACCTTTGGGTATACAATTCTAAACTGCAAAGATATCCAAAACAGCATTATCCTACCCCATCACATAATTATTTAAAATAGATTATCCTTTGAGATTATCTAAATCTCCTAATTATGCATGTAATTTTGAATATTATTTTCTTAATGTCATTGAGGACTTGTTCATTAATGTAATTTTATAAATCATTTATCTAGGCTACTTTGGTGACTACAAGACCAATGCTACTTTAATTGTATTTCATATCCTATAAGCCTACAATCTCAGGCTACTTTGGCAGCTACCGGTCAGGCATAAATTAAGGAGATGAACTATAAATAATATTCATCAAGTTCATTTAAACTAATTTATACTAAGATATTTCAATAATAGGATAATAACCATAATAATTATTGAACACTTAATCAGTAGGAAAAAACTCATATGATAACTATAATCATGATAATACATAAATCATGCATTTATGTCAAAAATAAATATTATTTCATAATTACTAATATTTTTCATGTAAATAACTGAATAAATATCCAAAAACTAATAATTAGATTTAACACATATAATTAATAATTCATATGAGAAAACTATAAAGAAACAATAATTTATATTTTTAATTAAACTAATTAATTGTATTTAATTGGAGAAGCCCATAAGTCCAATTAAATAAATTGATCAAAATAAAATATAATCAATGAATAATCAAAAATATAATCATAATTAAATTTTATTAGATTATATATTGATCAATTTTATAATTGAGAAAATAAACCATAATTTCTCAATTTTATAATTGAGAAAATAAACCATAATTTCTCAATTTTATAATGGTAGAACTGTAATTCTAAAAGAATAAAAAAATTATTTTTTTATAAAAAAAATTACAGATTTTTTAAAAAGGGTTATAGGATTAATAAATCATAAGGGTAAAACTATAAATAATCCTATTCAACCGAAGGGTAAAACTATAATTTTTATAAATAGCAAAACTGTAATTTAAGCCTACTGGTAAAACTGTAATTTTTCCTTTATGGAAAAAATATAATTTTTTCATTCAACGGCAACACTGTAATTTTTTAAGAAAAAACCCTAATCTTCCGTTCCGCCGTCGCTGCTTGTGTGGCCGCCAGCCAGTGCGGCTGCGGCTGCGTGTCGCTGACTGCTGGGACTTGAATATGTCATAGTTCGATCAACCCCTATCCAAGAATCTTTTGAAGCCTCAAAACCCCATTCACCCAAGCAAAGCCTAAATCATATTAGCTTAGTCACCTTAATCCAAATCCTAGTAGAACTAGGATTTGGGCAATCACATAATTGATGAGGGCAATCACCAAATAAGAGAGGTGCCATTTCTTCTTGGAGTAGGAAAATGTTCTAGCCCTAGAAGTAAAGTCCTAAACCCTTAAGGACTCCTGTCTACAAAAAATGAAGAGCCCCATCTAAAGTAGCCTAGAAGCAACCTCAATCGAACCTAACCTTAAAGCTTCTGCCAAGAGAGAGAAGAGAGCCAAAGACAGAGAATTCTGCAATATGTTATAAGATCTCTTGCTACAAATCCTTCTACCTCAAATTTCACCATTCAGAGTTTTTTAGCAATTCATCCGGTTGTTTTGAGAAGACCCAAAGTCCTACCACTCGCTTTGCCCCTCAGGAGGAGGTTTTAAGTGTCAACAAGAGAGGAGATCAAAATTGATAGTAATTTCTTTTTTACTGAGAGCACCCATCTGTTGTCTAAAAACAACCTACATTTGAACACTTTTGTTAGTCTTTTATCATACTTTATTCTATTGCTTAGCCCTTGTAGTTAACACTTTAAAATCACAAGTAATAGAGGTTATTTTCTTTTAATTTTATAATTGTTATTAGCAATATCTTCCTACTTTGTCAAAAATTTCATGCGAGAGGTTGTACCGGATTAATAGATCATCAAACTCGAATCTCATACAAATCAACATTAATATAGCATTAAATGAAAGCTCCAAAATACTAGAAACAAAGATTCACCATACCGGTCTATATCAATGTACCAAGTTTATCTCAGTATATTATAATATAATATTATATTTTATAATATTATATAATTTAAATATAATATAATATAATATATATTAAAAAATAAAAGGGGGCAACGTCATTGAGGCGGCGTGTCATTCCTTCTCCTTGCACAAGGAGATGTTTTGTCTCCCCGCGTAGTGAGAAGGAATCTCCCGCCGACGAAGAAACGCTCGTGGGCCACAGATCACGCCGGCGACGGATCACACGGGGGAACCAGCAAAGAGAAGCACACACGAGGTATTTTTCTTGCTCTTCTTCTTTCTCCCTCAATCGACCATCGACGATCAAAATTGACTCCGATAGCCAATTTAGGCAGTACCGGGTGGTCCATGTACCAATCAGTTGGTGGACCGGTAAGACTGCCCAATACAGGGCCTTACCACTTGGTACGACAATCCTTGCTAGAAGCATCACTTCAAATAATTCAGATTCTTTAAGAGTACAAACATGAACAATATTTACAGGTCTTACGACATAGTTTTTTAAAGAATTATTTTTCTATTCAAAAATAATATTATTCAAAACTCAATACGAGCAAGGAAAACATCAATCAATCAAACAACAAAATGAACAACATTTATAATGGAAGCAAACAAAATTAAAATCTACGTTTAGAAAGTAATAGCTACTTTACTAATAATATAATGGGCAATTCTTTATCATTTAAGTATTTAATTCAAGATTCAAGTTTCTACAGCAAAAACATATAAAAACAAGTAGAGAAAAATATTGAACCGGCACATCATTTCTCTGGCTTGCTTGCATCATATGATATATTGCATAATCTAACTTTGAAACTCTAATAAAAAATGATTGTCGACATAATCAAGGTTTGCAATACCGTATTATACCGCTCTATATACTTAGTACGTATCGATCCGATAGAGGACCGGTATACTCAGTACAACTCGGTACCTTAGTATATTATGTGTCGATATGCTCGGTATAACTCGGTACGTACCATATTGATAATAAATCGATATGCTACTACGATACGAGATTATGAACCTTGGATATAATTATCTTTATTAGACTATCTTGGAGTAGATTAAATGTTTACTAGTATATATGCTTTTCAAAACAACTTCTTTTACTAACTTAATCACAAAAAAATAAAAACATGCACTTAAACCCACGGTGATTAGTGCATAGTACATATTAGATTTTTTTTAGTTAAAATCGGATACATGTTGTTGTCCCTTTAGAAACAACCATAGAATTTCATATTAAATTTTGAATTCAAATATAATATTATGACCTTCCTCCGTTGCTAGAATCAACCGTTTTAGTGAAACCACAATATTGAGTTTCAAGTCTATAAAGTTTAATAAAGCACATTGATCTAAAATTGATTGTTATATAAGAAATAGTTAATAAGTGGTTTTTGCTTTCAAATTTTAAAGTTCTCAAACATAGAAGAAATTTATCATCAATACATTTCACTACTATAATGAATTGTCCAATTGATACCACTTGCATGGACATCTAGATCACTAAAATATCTAGAGTATTTTTATGTCATAAAAAGTTGTTACTCAATACAAAAGTCAGATCTATAGGCATAATTAATACTTCAGATCCTCTAAATTATGCAGTAACATGAGAATAAGAAGCATATAAATCCAAGTTTAAAACCAAAAGTAGAAAGAAAAAATTTCTCACTTAAAAACTAAAATATCTTGGAGAATAAGCTAGTTTAGTTAATGTGTGTCCTAATTGATTGGGCACGAAGGGATAATCAAAGTAGATTCAAAAAAGTTGTTGGCCATGAATACCCAACAGTAGTGTTGCTTTGTAATGATGTGTGCTAGCTTTAACAAGAAAAAAAATGAACATAATAATATCTAAGTCATTTGAGATCATTCATGGATGCACCAAATACAGGGATAATCTCTTGAAGAGTATGTAAAAACTCATTCACTCATCAAACAAATGTATACTATAGCAATACCCTTACTAATAAATCCAAAAGATCTGAAAATTATGTTCATGAATAAGATTAATCACAAAAAATCCTATCTGATTAACTAGATTGCTAAGACAAAATTCTGATATTTGAAACCTTAGAAACATATTTTTTAGAAAAAATCGAAATGTGCAGACAAAATTTCACAAAATATATTTTTTTGACTAAAAAATATATCCTGTTTAGTGAAAGTTGTATAAAAGTGCCACAATAGTATTGAAGCTCAATATATGACACATAACTAGTAGGGACTGACCCAACCCTATCTGACCCTATGTGATCTCATATGTCCAAAGTTTGCAAGATAATCAACATATTCTTTTAAAATGTGGGTTTACAAACAATTACTTAATGCTTTTAGATTTCGACTTCCAAACATAACATCCAATTGTGATCTATAATATGAATAAATATAAGAAAAATACTCTTTTTCATAAAATCTGATTTCCTTCTTTAACATGATCCATATGGGGTTCGGGTTCGATGATTCATCGATCCAAAGAACGATACTATCTCTCAGATGAAAGTTTTAATAAAGAGAAATATGAGCTAGAACATCAAGCGTAAAATCCAAAGAAAACAACCACGTAGGTGCTAGTTTGGAATAAAAGTGCCAAATACAAGTACTAAGGCAATGGAATAAAAGTGCAATAAGAGACTAATAGATGCATAAGAACATAGGTTGCTTTTGGATAGCACGTAGGTGCTCTTTGCAGATTGAGGATCGCTGCTAGTTTTAATCTCCTCATTCTACCATGCTGCTGGAACCTCCTAAGATTTGGACAACAAGTAATAGGCCTTGGAGACTTCTCATAATAGTTGGACAGAGCTTGATGTAGAGCTTCTGCTCTTGGAACTTGAGGAAGAAGGGTTGTAGCGAAGGCTTGGCTGCACCTTGTAAAATTACTCCTCTCTCTTCTTCTCTCTTCTCTTGCTCTTGATGGAGGCCGAAAAAGTTAGGGTAGATTGGGCTATTTGCTATAACTTTTGGGTGAGGGCTGGCATAGGAAAAATCCTACCCATATTAGGAGTTGGTGCCACTCTCTCCTTGTGGCTACCCCTATTTTGGTGAGAGTTGTCTTAATTGTAGTCCTACTACGACTATGATTTAACTAAGTGACCAACTATGTCTTGGGATTTGCTTGATCAAATAAGGCTTTGAGGTTTCATAGGACTCTTAGATAGGGATTGGCCAACTTGGTTTAGTGGTATTGAGATCATCACCGATCACGGCTCCTCCAATTTGGTAATTCATGTTTCGGTGAATCTTGAGTTGAAGTTGAGAAAATTCTACTTTAGCAGTTTCTTTGAAGAACCATCTTTTAGTTTCGGAACATCTCTATATACGGTGGTGACAACTCGAGTTGGCATGTATTGTCTCTAATCGATTTTAAGTCTTTGAATGGTCTATATCGAGTAGGCTTTAGCTCTTTTCCTTCTCATTTGAATTTTTTCCCACGGTCTAGCTAAACAAGGTCTCCATGGAAATAGTGTCGATCGTGTCATATTTATATTTTTGTTGGCTTCGTTGAAATTACTTCTCAACTTCTTCATGCACCTTGCAGATATTCTCTAAAAATTTCTAGGCTTATTATGTTACATTATTTTTGTCAAAGGTCGTTGATTCTGAATCGATTATAAGCTATAGATTTAAAGTACTTTAGGATAAATAAGTGAAGCATATATCGAATGGTGATTTATTAGTAGAACTATGCATTGCTCGGTTGAAAGCAAATTGAAAGTATAGTAGACTTTCATCTCATGTCCTCGGTTGTTGAGAGTTGTATCTTCGAAGGAGATGAACTATGGTGTCGTATAATACTTCAGTTCAGTTGTCAATTTACAGATAGAAGACCGTGCTCTTCTTCACTTTAGTACCCATCATAGTCTAGAGTAAACTCCAGAAGCTACTCAAGAAACACTTGTCACAGTCAGACAAAATGAAACTTGGAAGGCTGAAGTATGTTCATGTGTTAGAAGAATAATCGGGCTACTCCTCCGATGATCATCTTTTTGAAAGGTATGAGCATCACTATCTTTGAGAACATATTGACCACCACAAAGAGGTTATCATGTCACCATCTTATTGTGGGTAGACCTCCCAAGAAGTCCATAGATATGCTCTCTTATGGTCACGTAGAAATGGATAATGAAGTGTACGATCATAATTTCTGATTGGCTGACTTTGAAGTGCAACAAAGGATACATCCTCACACAAATCGAGCCACATCTTGTTGCATAAACTATCATTACAAGTTCATCAATGTCTTGTTCATGTCAAAGTGTCCTGCGACTTTCGATGATTATACTTCTCATATTCAATTCACACAAAATATGCATTCTTCGATACACAAAGCTTAGCATCTTTATAGATCAATTCTCGGTAGAGCATAAATTTTATGTCGGTTCTTGCTTTGACTATCCATGATGTCTTTAGATTATGGGTCTTCCACTTATATGTTTGTATAGTCTTTTCATGAAAACTAGGTATAACCCACATATGTCGAGGCAAGTAAAGACTTACGATTGATGATCATGATAAAATGTTAGCTAACTTGTTTCGCACTCCCTTTTTGTACTTGAATTGCCACATAGATGACATCCGCTTCATACGTTGTACATGCTACAATTTGGATTATGTTTGAAGGTATCGAAGTGATCGATGGTCAATGTAGACGATCATCTATTTCCCTAAGAGATCGACATGCTAATGCTTGATTGCTTAGTGTAGCATGACCAATTTTTTATCATAGTGGTATACCATGATTCAACCATCTTGCATCAAAACAAGTACCATTGCATGTCCTGATGCATCCGTCACCAACTTGACTGGTCATTGCAAATTTGGTAAGGCTAGCATGGGTACCTCACTATGATCCATGGCAACGAGTATTGACTATGATCATGTTCAAGGCACGATGGCTGACACACATGCTAACTTCTTTATTTGACACCATCACCACCGATGAGCCACAAGGAGAACTACTTAGTTGAATGATGCCACTCTTGATAAGCTCAACAATTAATCTCTAGATTTCTTTATCCTTTAAGATCGAGCTCTAGACATACTAAGATTCGATAAAGGGGAACCATGGATAAGCTAGATTCCATGCTCAATCATACGTCGTTGGTGAAGAGTGTTGTGTTCTTCAAAAAAAACTTCAAATACTTGTTAATGCGCTACTAGAGGCCTTTGACTTCTATGGTTTTATGGTGAAGCCAAGGCTAATATTTGGGTCTATGTTGTGATCGGTCAAATGAGTAGGAGCACAAACTTTTAGCATGTGTTCACCATCATCTTTGCTTAGGCGACTATCACTATTACATCCTAAAGGTGTGAACATATCATAAATAAAATATTTGTTTAACTCTATCCACATTCCAAACCCAAGATCCAAAATATAAAATTTATGTTAAGGACATAAAAAGTATTCAATTCTCATTCACACGCACTTAGAACCTATTTAGTTTATAATCATTCAACATATCACTTAACTCTACAAAACCTAAAGCGAACTCAAAAATTATTAACAACTACTTATAAACGCACCAAATTAAAGAAATATCATAGTCATGATTATTTATCATAAGTTCACATCAACATGAAAGCTTCAGATTTAATATTTTAAATTCTAAAACATAAGATAAATTTTAACATTTACAACAACACAAACAGATTTTTGGACAACATTACAAGCAAAGTATTCTTTTGCAGCAACATATGTTAAACTACTAAAGGCTTGCCACTAACTTCTAGCATCCGTCTACCCCAACTCAAATCTAGCATGAGCATGAGTGACAGGCTAACTCGAAAAATTTATATAATAATAAAATGAGCTACAAAGCTTAACAAACGATTTTTATATCCATGAGATAAGGATGAGAAATCATATAACATAAGGATCAAATGCATAGCAAAGAGCAAAGAGCAATATACAAATACCAAGCATTTCATATGTTTCATACTTGACAAGGATAAAAAAGTAATATATAAATAAATTAAGATCAAAAGACATGAGCTTAAGAGTCATATTTGTCATTTTATTTGATTTCTCAATATCAAATGAACATATAACAACATATAGCAACATATAAGTAGATCAAGGTCAAAATACAAGACATGATCTCAAGAGTCATGTTTGACATATCATTCAACTCATTGATAAAAAATGAGCAAATGATAATATATAAGAGAATCAATGCCAGAATGCAAGGAAATTAGCTCAAGAGTAGTCATATTTGTCATTTTATTTGATTCATTCATAACATTGGAACAAATAGCAACATCTAAGTGAATCAATGTTAGGATGCAAGATAATAAGCTCAAGAGTCATGTTTAACATTTCATTTAATTCATTAATATCAAAGAGCATATAGCAACACATAAGCAAGTCCTTTGGAAATCATATCAAAAGAACATAGATGTTGGAGTAGGATCATAACATAGCATTATCTATCCATTTCTGGCTAGCCATTAACATTAGTCTCCCGCATCTGAGGGCTTCATCGACACATGTCTAGATAAAGTCGTTAGAGTCGACAAGAGCATCACATGCTCTACACATAATTTTCTTTATATTTCTAATAAAGATTTATATTATCCCACAAACATCAAAGTACAATAAGGACATTTTGATCAAGTAGGTAGGAAGTATCAGAAGCACATGTGAGACGACAAAAACATACATGTACATGTGTGAATCAATATCAAGCTAGCATAAACGTATGAATTATAATAACAACAAATGAATAAGAGATATAAGATATTTAAAGCAGTAGCACGAGACTCATTTAAGGGATGGTTTTAAGTGAAAGCATATTCCAATCATATCAAAAGAACAAAGATGGTGTAGTAGGATCATAACATAACCTAATTCCACTCATCTTAATGATGAACTTCTTTCCATCCTTTCGAAAGATGTATTGTTGGGGCTAGCAATAATAGATAGCTTCTCGATCTCACAAGTATGAACTTCCAAAATTGACTAGACATATGTCAAGAGGCACCATCTTACATATCACTTCATTGATGTACTTGATGGTAATGGCAAATTTGAAAATGAACTAGCGAACTATCTTCATCTCAATGTTATTGTTGATCCACCCCAAAGGATATGACTTTGAATGAGGAATAGTCTCGAATCCAATCTAGTTTGATTTGATCATCTCTTATGGTAGTGGTAGCCATACACCTACTCGAATTGTTCTTCTCTTAGTTTGATTTGATCATCTCTTTTAGCTGCCTTCCAGTGATCCATTCCAGGATTGCTTAAGTATCTGCCTAACACACCAACAATGTACGCTATATCCGGACGCGTACAAACTTGTTCATACATTAGACTCCCTACAGCTGATGCATAGGGAATCTTCTGCATTTCTTGAGTTTTCAGATTTCCTTTAGGGCACTGATTGAGACTGAACTTGTCTCCCTTTGCGACAGGGGTGTCTCCTGATTTACAATCATGCATGCCAAACCTTTTGAATATTTTATCGATATAGCTCCTTTGTGATAATCCTAGAATACCCCGGGATCTATCTCGGCGTATCTGGATTCCTAATACAAAAGAGGCGTCACCAAGATCTTTTATCTCAAAATTTCTAGATAGAAATCTCTTGGTTTCGTGCAATAAACCTATATCATTTGTAACAAGCAAAATATTATCCATATATAATATCAGGAAAATAAATTTGCTCCCAATGAATTTGTGATACACGCAATCATCAATAACGTTCATCTCAAAACCAAATGAGATAATTACTTGATGAAATTTGTGATACCACCGACGGGATGCCTATTTTAGTCCATAGATGGATTTTATCAATTTACAAACCATTTTCTTTGGGTCTCCTGACACAAAGTATTCTGGTTGCACCATATTGATTTCTGAACAAACCAAAGTAAGGAATGTTCCCCTTTTAGCATACCAAGCATGATATTTAGCACAGTCCTTCTTTAAATGCCTAGATTTCTTGTAGAAGAAATAAGTATCATCCTTATTTTGTTTCTTCTGTACTGGACCCTTATTAGTCTCATTCTTTCCAGATTTGTATTTTCTTTTCTTGCCCTTAAAATTGATTTCGTTTAGACTGATACTGAATTGAGGTTAGCAGATATTTTCACAAGAGAACCTAAATATAACAATAGACAACCAGAAATTATGCTCATATTTATTGTCATAAACTTAAGTAAATTCAAATAATGATTTAACCCATCTCAAGATACCAAGTGCAACATTAATATCTTGTCTTTGGACTTCAATATTAATTGTTAGTGGTAGTCTTATTGTAATGATCAAACACTAATAATAAGGTATGTCAAATGAAAAACCCATCTTTAGATTGATTTATCATTTACATGTATAACTTTATAATTATCACGTGTTTACCATTACATGTATGTATATAATCCTACCAGTCATTAACCTTCCTTTGGGCCGGATAATTACTGCATGGATGTAAATACACACTACATTTAATATTTTCATGAGAAATGTTATATATGAAAGGTCACTTTGGCGACTTCATATATTAAATTACTCAATCTAATATTAAACAATCACTAATTAAATTTGGACCATATTAGTCAAATTGGCTTAATCTTAATTTATTGACTAAAATATTTAAAGCATGTAAATCATTCAATTTATGTCAACAAACAACTTTATAGAACTAATATTATGTTTAAACCAATATAATATTACAATAATATCTAATTAATTAAATTTATATTAATTAGATAAAATCTATAAAAAAAGAAGAATTTGAGAAATTTATGCCTTGAAGTGCAAAAATGAATTTACATATTTTGAAAAGGAAAAGACACAAAGCGGAAAAGACAATTCAAAATTAAACTGATATTACATCAGTAAAATGCACTGAATTGAATGTGAAACATGTTGTAGCATGATTACATAAAACCATAATATTTTCCAATGATAATAGAACCAAATCACTTTAAAATATCATGATTACATAAAACTATCATCTTTCCCAATGATGATAGAACCAAATCACTGATGAATCATATATGGCTGTTCATCAGTTATTGTAGGATGGCTCTGATACCACTTGTTGGGTTCTATTAACATATCATATATGGATCAATCAATTATTTTATAGAATCAAAACCAAATTTTTGGTTCAAAACAATCTTTATAGATCCAAAACAATGGTTTTAAGAATGTTTCCATAAAACTTATTAAATCCACTATAATATGCATGAAATCCTACAACAACTAAGAAACATATTAATACGGAAGCATACCTGATGAATCTATTAGAGTATTTTATGAATTGATTGGTGATTTGGTCTTCCAATTGCAGAGTATCCTTGAGAACTTTAGATTTCTCCTTGACGGATGAAGAGAAACTTCATTCGATACTGCAACCGAGGATGATAACCTTATTTATACTCATAACTGATGAATCTATAATTATGATTATATTCATAATTGATGAATCTGCAATTATGCCTCAAGAGTTTCATATTTCTAACTTATCTCGTCATTAAGTTAGAAATATGACTGATGGTATCCACACAATTAATTTTCATAATAATAATTATGTCCCTTAGCCAAATAATTTTACTTTAATTGGATCACTTTAATTTTGACTAATAAAAAATAATAGTTTAACATATTTAATTATACATGACCCTTAAAATTCTAACACAGACCTCCAAGCAACCAACAAACCACCAAATTGGCCTTTTGCGTTGGTTGTAAATCGTATTTGCATGAATGTTCAAAGTTTGTAATAAGAATATATGATGAATGACTTGTGATCAAAGAGGAAAGATAGTTAGAGACCCACATTTTTGTGTGTGTGTGTGTGTGTGTGAGACAACATGACAGTTACAAGATAATAGAGATTCATGGCAAACATTAAGCGAGTAAAAAAAATTAGATCGAAGAGTAATTGGGAGATTGTCTTTTCCAATCTAGTTGTGGCAGTAGATTTTGCTTTGGAGACCGCCCATTCTCTTTTTTCTCAGATTTATGTTTTCTACAAGATCATGCTCCATTCTACCTCCCCCTCGTTTGGTATGAAATCTCTTGGTAGTGGTTTTGAAAGGTTGAGCCACTCTGGATGGGATGGGAGACCATGGAACAAAGATGAATTGTTGGCCATGTTGACTTCTGGATCTTCTTGGGAAGACTCCAAGAAAGATTATGAAAGAGGAGGGCTTATGGAGGAGGATGGATGGCAGAGGAACCCGAGCCTTCAACATCCATCCTTTAGGTAATGGTAAATGACAGGGCGAACGAGAAGAGGACAAATTAATTAGGTTAAGCGATCGGAGAGTTTGTGGGTTTATTATTATCCTGGGGAAGATGCATGGTTAATGTGCCTTTCTTTCAATGCAGCAGATTTTGAAAGGCCAGGTTGTTTCTTCGACGAGTAAAGAAGAAAGGCAGAAGAAGCAATGTGTGAGGATATCTTTTGAGATATCGGTAGCAAAGTTAGTGTTGACGTTGGAGATATGCAGCAATGTAGTGGACTTGGAAGAGAAGAAAGGTAGAACATCATGCATCGAATAACCACCATATTCACCTGCCAACCAATAATTAAATTAATTGTCTTCTGAGTTCGACTTTGTTACTATTTGGATTGGGACTGGATTGCCGTCAAAACTAAATAATAGGTTGGACTCGGGTGTGGTCTGATTTATGGCTCGGGATCAGTAAGTAGGATCAAACCCAGTCAACCTAGGTTTGGGTCGATCCAGTCTTTTGGATAATGATTCATAGGACATCATGGGTTCTGATCTATTCTAACGCATGTGATTTCGATAAAGGGTTTAAACCATACTAGAGATTGGAAAGGTTTATCTAGGCAACCCTCCACCCTATGACTAACTTTACCGTAAATGAATAAGGGTTCTGATCCATTTTAATGCATCTGATTTTGATCGTGCATCATTTAAATCCTTATTGTTAGCTGACTAAGTCTACCAGTAAATCTCGCTCATTAAGGAAATCTTCATTAGTTGAGGAAAATCTTTCCTCATCCCTGTATAAATAGACGATGCATTTATCAATAATATCAAGTTTTTATTCTCTCATTTCCATTTCTAACATGGTATCAGAGCCATAAGAGAAATTATTCTCTCTGTCAAACGACAGAAAAATAGTTGCCATTACATGCTGCCTCCTCTACTCCTACATCATTACCGAGGCAACGCTACTTGCTGGATCTTTCAAATCTAATATCACCTACAAACACTCCGATCCACGGCTTTATAGCTCTACGCAGGAGCGCTTCTCCTCGTGTGCCGACGTCGCTACCACCATTCTCTACCCTTTCAGTGTCTGTATTCCAACAGTAAGGCAGTCGGATTCCCATCTGCGGCTGCACCTGTACCTATTGGACTACCGTTGGATATTCTCATTCATCACTCACTCCCGTATCTACCAGGCGTTTTCTACACTATTCATTGATTCGGTTTGTTAGCCACCTTGATCTATGCTACTACCTACAACTTTATAGCGTTAATTGCTTTTCTTTTTTTCTTTTCTTTTCTTGGTCACCGGTTGTATTCGTTCTCAACTCGCAACGGTTTTGTGATTTCCTAATGTCTTTCTCATCCACTTGATGTCCCTACTCCTTTTCCTACTAATAATTACATTTCATCGTCTTATTTCCATTAATGCATCTTTAATCCCTTCAAGTTATCTAAAATGGCAATTATACCTCTTGGCGTGCTCAATTCTCTAACCTCTTGTTTGGTTATGATTTATTGGGCTATGTTGATTCACTTAGTTGTCCACTCATGATTCATGTCCCAGAGACCCTAGCCCAATTCGCCTACAAGTTATGGCTTGAGATCGACTAATTCTCCAAGCCATTCGTGCCTCTTCTGGATCCATCGCTTGTGACCTCCTGTACCTGGAAGCATGGAACAAGTTAGACTACCTGCGAACCGCTCTCGGACTCGCATGCTTGGACTACTCTCCAATCTTATGACTCTCAAGCAAGAGGAAGTTGTATTGCTGATTACTTACAAAATATCAACGTCATTATCGATGACCGGCTTTGATAGGTCATCTTCTTCGATGAAGAGATCGTTCACACGCTCAATGGCTTAAATCCGAGTACAAAGAACTTCTCGCTCTTGCGTGACTCTCCTATCCTCTTTGAAGAACTTTATGACAGTCGACGGATTATGAAGCTTACTTAAAGCGGAACACCAAGCTATCGGGACCTTTGTCGAACCTCCCATCACACAGTTCACCCAAAACTCAAAAGCCCACCAGTAAATACCACAACAATACTTCAAAAGGTGTAGTCACCCAACCTCCCACTACTATGAGTTTTCATCCATCACTTCTTCCTCCATATCCTTCGTCGTCAATTATCGTCCAAATGTTTCCTTTTCACCTCCCCCACCTATATCTCGCTTGTCTATCAATTGTGTGACAAAATCGATCACCGCCAAAGTTTGTCGATCGCGTCTTCCAAAGACCATCTACTTGGCCTCAAGCAAATATCCTGGCTTCTTCAAGGTCCGTCTAACGGATTGTGGATTCGCGCTTCCCACCATATCACCTCGATCTGCAGAATTTATCACTCCATAATGGCTATGGCGTTGGTGATGGTAATCGAATCCCTATTACTCATGTTGGTTCTAAGACATTACATTCTAACGACTGCCTTTTACACTTCATAATGTTTTGTGTGCCCTCACATCAAGAGAAATCTTATTTCTCTCTCAATTTTGTCAACAAAATCATACTTCTATTGAGTTCTTTCCCGATTATTTTCTTGTTAAGGACTTGAGCACGGGCATCTCTAGTTCGCACGAATAAAGACAACATCTACGAATGGTCGCTCACCGTGTTTCTCACCCACCCATAGCAAACACTTCCACCGCAGCTCCATATATGGCATCGTCGTCTTGGTCATCCTCAAACTCTATTCAACAAAAATTGCTTTCTTGTTATTCTATTCTGCTTTTAAATCCAAAGAATGTTCTTACTCACCGTAATGCTGTCTTAGTAATAGAAGTCATCAATTACCTTTTAGTACTTCCTCTTTTTCTTGCTCTAAGTCGTTTGAGGTTATTTATACTGATGTTTGGGGTCCTGCATCGGTTGTTTCCTTTGACAAGTTTAGATTCTATGTTGTCTTCATAGATTATTTTACGAAGTATACATGGTTCTATCCTCTTCACAAATCGATGTCGTTGTTGTATTCCCTAAATTTAAGAACTTAGTTGAGAACTATTTTCAAACTACTATTAAAACCATCTATTCGATGGCGGAGGTGAATATCAAGCTCTTGCATCTTATCTATCTACTTGTGGTATTCAACATCTTAAGTCACCTCCGTATACTCCTCAATCGGTTGGTTCTACGAACGTAAACATCGTCATGTTGTTGAAACGGTCTAACTCGCTTCATCAAGCATCTATGCCTTCCAGTGCTGCCTTTCAAACTGCGGTGTACCTCATTAATCGCTTGCCCACTCCGGTTATTCAAGATTCACCATTTGAAAAGCTATTTCAAAATGCCCTAACCTACACACATTAAAAGTTTTAGTTGTCTGTTATCCTTGGTTACGCCCTACAATTCTCATAAACCCTCGATCTCGCCCTTGTATTTTCATCGGATATTCTCTTGAACATAATACTTTTCTGTTATGATCCTCTATCTGCTAAGGTATTTGTCTCCAGACATGTCACTTTTGTGGAGTCTGTCTTTCCCTTTCGAGATCAAGGTCATTGTGTCATCCCATTGAGTTCCTCTAATACATCTTCCTCCTCCCCCGTGCCTCTACAAGATCCACACTCACTTGTTACTTCGATTCCGCACATTCCTCCTTCGTCTTCTTCTTCGACTTCTTCCTCTCCTCCAGAGCCAATACCTCTGTCCTCACCTTGTCCTGGTTCCTCTGTAGTCCCTGCGTCCACCTCCACTAGTGATCACCCTCAATCCTTACCCTCTGCTACTCCTATCGTCTCAAGCCATCCAATGCAAACCCGCTCCAAAAGTGGTATCTTTAAACCCCGTCAAGTTCTTAATTTACATGTCAGCACCAACTCTTCTCTAGCCTATACTGAACCATCATCTTTTACTCAAGCCCAAAAATTCTCACACTGGCGTACAGCCATGAGTGATGAGTATGATGCGCTTCTTCGTAATGGTACATGGACTCTTACCCCCTCTCACCCCACGCAAAACATTATAGGGTGTAAGTGGGTCTGTCACATTAAGCGAAACTCTGATGGCTCGATTGCTCGCTATAAAGCTCGACTTGTGGCTAAAGGTTTTCATCAACGTCCTGGTCTTGACTACACTGAGACATTTAGTCCTGTCGTCAAACCTACTACCATTCGGCTTATCCTGAGTTTGGCCGTCTCCAACGACTGGTGCTTACGCCAACTCGATGTTAACAATGCCTTTTTGCAAGGAACACTTACTGAAGACGTTTTCATGCAACAGCCTCCAGGTTTTATACATCCTCAGTATCCCCGGCATGTCTGTAAATTACGAAAAGCCATTTATGGCCTTCGTCAGGCTCCACGAGCCTGGTATACTGAGCTTGGTCTCTACTTGTCTTCGGTTGGCTTCATTAACTCTAAATCTGATGTCTCTCTTTTTCTACGCCACCAACATGGGTTTACTATCTATCTTCTGGTTTATGTGGACGATATTATTATTACCGGTGATAACTCTATGGCGGTTCAAGCATTTATTCAGCAATTGGCCGATTCTCTCTTAAAGATCTTGGTCACCTAAATTATTTTCTCGGAGTCGAGGCTACATCTACGTCTTCTGGTCTCTTTCTCTCACAGAGAAAGTATATTCTTGATTTGTTGTTCAAGACGGCTATGCAGGATGCAAAAGAGGTTGCCACTCCTCTATCCTCCAGTGAATCACTGAAGTTATGTGATGGTAGTCCTGCTACGGACCCTACTCAGTTTCGACAAGTAGTTGGCTCCCTACAATATCTTGCCCTTACTCGCCCGGATATTTCCTTTGCAGTTAATAAACTGTCTCAGTTCATGCATCGGCCATCTGCTCTCCATTGGACTGCTGTCAAACGCGTTTTGCGTTATCTTAAAGGGACTATTGATCATGGTATTTTTCTTCGCAAACATTCTCCCTCTCAGCTTCATGTCTTTGCTGATGCTGATTGGGCCGGCAATGTTGACGATCGAACCTCCACATCTGGCTATATTGTTTTTCTTGGTGCTAATCCGATCAGCTGGAGTTCTAAGAAACAAAAGACAGTTGCCAGGTCTACTGTGAATATCGAGCTATAGTCTGAACTCATTTGGATCTCCAACTTGCTTAAGGAGCTTCACGTTTCTTCTTCTACTCGTTATTTATTGTGATAACCTTGGTGCAACTTACTGCGAACCCGGTTTTCACTCGCATGAAGCATGTGGCTATCGACTTTCATTTTGTGCGAGATCAAGTTGCTCGTCAGCCTTCGTGTTTCTCATGTTCACACTGATCAACTTGCGACTCCCTCACAAAGTCTTTAGCTCGCAAGCCCTTTTTATTGCATCGGTCCAAGATCGGCATCCTTGAAGCTCGATCTTGCGGGGCATGACTAAGTCTACCGCCAACTCTATAACCGAACGAGCCAATCTCGCTCATTAGTTGAGGGAAATCCTCATTAGTTGAGGGAAATCTTTTGACTAAGTCTCAAATCATCGAACGAGTAAATCTGCTCATTAGTTGAGGGAAATCTTCATTAGTTGAGGAAAATCTTTCCTCATCCCTGTATAAATAGACGATGCATTTATCAATAATATCAAGTTTTTATTCTCTCATTTCCATTTCTAACACTTATGATTTATTCATATCTAAAATAATTTTTATATTTTAAAAAAAATTATAACATATAACCTCCTCCCATCAAATCTAAGTTAACATATATTAGAATCTAGCATGCTAATTCATAATAAATTATTAATATAATAATATATATAATTTAAATTTAAAAATTATCAATTTTAGCTATTGTGTTTTTAGTCATGGACCGATTAACCCCTTATGATTTTGCTCGTGTTTAAAATAACCCCTACATTTTTAAAAACGTAGCATATAAACCCCTTAAATTGACATATATTAGAGTTTACTTGCATGACATGCTAACTTAGAACAATTCATTAATAAACTAAAGGCCCCACTTGTCGAGGAAAATGAAACGACAAAGGTCATAACGATGGATAAAAGTGAATAGGCAAAGGTAGGAAAGGCCAAAGTCAAAAGTGAGGGAGAGTTAGACCACCACGTCGTAAGCGCGATGGTAAAGGTGCAGGAGAGGACGAAGTGAGAGACGTTAAGGATGAAAATGTCTAAGAGGAGGAAGAGGAACCAAGAGACCATTATGTGCTTACCATCAGACTAATCGACGCACATCCACCTGAAGTAAGATCAAAAACTTTTAAATTTGTCATCAACGTTGCTATTACTTGTGGCCACTTTCACGATGATGCCTCCTCCCACTATTAAGATTGTCTCAAGTTTTTTAATTTAAATTATACATATTATTATATTAATAGTTTATTGTAAGTTAGCATATCATATCAGTAGATTATAACGTCTATTAACTCATATTTAATATAAAAAGATTATATACTATATTTTTTAAAAAATATAAAATTTATTTTAAACATAAGAAAAACTAAAATGATTTAAGTGGTTCATGACCAAAACCACGTAGACTAAAATGGATCATTTTTTAAAAAAACTTAAATTACACGTATCATTATATTTAATATTTTATTATAAATTAATATACTATATAAGAAAACTTTAATGTTTGTTAACTCACACTTCAGAGGAAAAACTTATTTGTTATATCTTTAAAAATATAAGAATTATTTTAGATGCAATATAAGGACTTTATATAAGCTAAAATGAACCTTTAACCCAGTAAATAAAAACAAGAGAAATTTTTATGCAACAAATTAGAAAAAATTAAGAGTTACAACCCTAATCCAAATCCCTTAGGGTAGGGGAGAGGAGAGATGGAAGCTGTGAATTTAACTCTTTTCCCAGTCATCTTAATGGATTACCAATTATGACAGATACTTGAAAAAAACAAATTAGGGTTGACGAATTCTAACGGAAGACCAAGGAAATGAACTCATATCGAAAGAAATTGGATGATTTCAAATTATGATTGAAAATTTTCTTTCCAAGAGCTAAGAGCCTGAACCCTCCAAAACCAAGTGCCCCCTGTTAACACCGAGTCCTTCTCAAACTCGGAATAGAATCTAAAGCAAAAGAACCCTCCAGAAGATAAATAATTTGCATTAAAGTTTTTAATCACCATACTTTAGGTAATCCTTCTTTAATGGTTTCAAGAGGTGGAATCTAACCGAAAAATTTACCTTCTAAACTTTGATATCTAGGCTTGTCTCGTCCAGTTTACATCTTCCATGTTAAGATCAAGCATGAGACGAGAACTCTCTTTTTTCTTGTTAGGCAACATTCGATTTCCAGGAGACAATTCCTTGGACTTGACGAAGTAAACCTGTGCACAATAGGGAAAGTCTGGATCTAAGGTCATCAAAGGGGGGCAGAGAAGGGAGCAGGATATGATGATCATTTGGCATAATGCTTCGAGAATGGTTGGGAAGAAGGTGAAAGCAGGTCAGAGGCATGTTTGACAGAGTAAACTTTTTTTAAAAAACAGAATTGCTAAAGCATGAGTGTGTATGATGTCAACGAGAAATGAATCATCACAAATTTAGATAAAAAGTTCAACCACTTAATGAATATGCTTAAATTTAGACAACAAAGTATCTATATTCCAATCAACATTTACTACAATTACCAACAACTAACAACTAGCATAAAACTGTATAAGATCTCATGAACAGAATCTTAATCGAATTTCAATAACAATAAAGGATTCATGTAACAAATTCCAAATAGTTAAGACTTATAATTTTGTTATTGTTATTGTTATATTCCAATCAATGTTTATCCAGACAAAATGATAGGGTACAAATTACCCATCTTAAGACTGAAGAGAAAGAAGAGTGCCCCGGAGTCGTTTTGGATGAGAATATTTAGGAAGCATCTGCCTATAAGCTTACCTGACCTAGTTGTCCCGAAAAGTCCCAAAAGAGAAAGTTTGTGGCCACTGTTTCACCAGCATTCTCAATCTGCTGTATTGAGGTTTGCCCAGAAATGCCAAACTTTGGCATATTGCAACTAGAAACCTCTCTTCATCAATATGAAAAAACAAGACAAATGAGCCTACTAAAGCAAATGATGAATTGGACTTGAGATGATTTTGCCACAAGGGAGCAGCAAACCAGAAAGCTACACCCAGTAGCATTCTCCAACAATCACATTAACACTGCTTTCATGTGCACTTCATGATCAATTAGTATGGTAGAATCTTCCCTTCGCAGATGAATAAAAACATCTGACATCTTTACCTTGGAGGCGGGGGAGGACCATGTGATTTGGCCAATCCAACCCATACAACAATACCAACCGCAAGAATTACCCAGCCAAGTATGTCGTACTTAAGGTCACTGCTCTTCTTGTTCTTGGGCGCCTGGGATTTAATAGCAATAATCAGAAACAGCAAACCTTGATATCAAAGTAGGGGCTCCATAAATGAAAGTTCAGAACAATTTGTTGAGGAACTTGTTTCTGGTGTACATCATAACACAGAAACTCACCAACCCAAAGCAAAATTCAAACATGGTTGTTCTTACTAAACTTTCACGAGTATGTTGTTTGAGAGGACTAGAAGTTGGAGATAAATCTCACAAAACTTGAGCAGTCCCTTTGAACAAAAATTAGAAGGGGATAGAAGATTCATTTATACTCCTCAATTCAACATAAAAGGACCCCTATTGACTCATTGATACTAGCATGTTTGATGTCATAACCCCTATTGACCTATTGACTCAACAGAATTTTTCTATAAAAAAATAAAACAGAGATTATGTTGATGTCATAACATGCTGTCCTGGTTAAATAGAGACCGAATATGATAAAAAATTATTTCCTAATATCCTGATAAAAAGAACTCTTAGAAGCCTATAAAATTAAATTACTAGGAAACTTAAAAAATGCCTTAACAATAAATATGATCAACCATGCTCTCTCTCTCTCTCTCTCTCTCTCTCTCTCTCTTTCTCTCTCTCTATCTATCTCCATATGACATATTGCTAAGATCATATGCCCCCAATTCTAAATATTTGACAATATCAAATTTTTAATTAAATATTGCCCGGTTTTCTTTAATTTTTTTGTCAACATAGAAATGGCTCTATTAATCTAATCATGATTGCTAAGACAAACAACATAAGAAGCAACATCTACTCCCTACTTTGTTATTCGATTAAGCTTTGAACTTGCTCATGAGACTACATTAGATTTGTTGCATGTTTTGAGGTGCTAATGTACAAAATTGACCAGAAATTTGAGATCACCCTATTATTCTAACTCACGGTTGCTGGTAATGGTAACATGAAAAAAGTGCAATGTCGATTCGCTATTGGTTATATTTGAATTTGGATATCTCCCATGAAAGCAAGGTACACCATCAACCCTCCTAAGACCATGTGTTGGTGGGAGCCTTTGGAATTGGGCTGCCCCTGTAATCTGTTGGGTCCTACATACATATAACATGACCTGACCCAGAATATATGCTACAGGAAATGCTTTCTTTAAACGGGATGATAATGACAGATCTTTTACAAAGAAATAAGAGATTGTGCATGCATTCTAGAAGAAGAATTGCATGTCCTTATAGTGGATTGTATTTGGACATAAGAAACTGCATGGGTAGTCTGGGTGCATATTGGTTAAAATCAAATCTAGATGTCTGTCTTAAAACCAAGTGAACTAGGTCCTGTATAAGTTGACCCATTAAAAGAGAGAAATTTTAAAATAAAATCATGGTGAGATTTGTCAAAATAAAGACTTCCATAAAAAAAATTATAATCATAGCAATGCTTTAAACAAATCCAAATCATCAAAAATAGACAGGTAGTAGGATATATCAGTATTTGTTTCACTAGCAAAGGATGAACTGTTACAAATTTGCACATGGAAAAGCAAGATAAATCAATTAAGGAAATACACACATACAAGAAGGATGGCTATTAACAGAATTTACCAGACACCAAACTTGTGTTTTTAAACAAAGGGGAATTCAGCAGCTTAAAAAAAAAGAAAAAAATCATTTGCCCCCCACATCAGACCTCATGTAAAGAACTAATCTACATGTTAAAGCACTAAAACGTGCAGCAGAAAAGGAAAAAATACATATTACTAAACATGAAAAGTGTTGAAGAAAGAAGAGAAAATATCAAGCAAAGATGATATTGCATTTATCTAACAAGCATGTTGACATGCGAAAATGTACTACAAAAAAATATTTTCTTCAGAGGAGCACAACAGGACCTTCACATTTGAAGCTGAGGTTGTTCCCTGTGAAGCCTGTTGACTTGCCAGCTGCCTTTGGAGCTCTAGATGTAATTCAGGTGCCTGAGGATAACGTTTAGGCTACCTTTCAGATGAAGCTTGTGGATGATACATATACTGACTAATCTAGAACATGAAATAGCATTTCCTCATAATAAAAATCAATAAAACCTTATAAAGTTAGCCATACATCTCTATTCAGTTTTTATTTCTTGATAAGCATGACAAGCAATTTCCAACATGTGACAGACTGATACAATCAACAATCAGAATAAAGTACATATTAACAGCATCTCCAAATGGGGAGTTTCTAACCAATCAGAGAAACAACCACCGAACTTAACAAACTTAACAATGGATGAAAGAGAAGAATGGAAAACATGAGAAGAAAATTTATATCTAGTTCTGAACAAAAGGATTTTATTCCGTTATCAGAAGACGGAAACCTACCACTGTAAAGTTCCATAAGTCCATATATGTGCAAAATAATTAAAAGACAGATTCAAGGCAACTTATTAAAGAAAAATGATGTTGGAATTATTTTCTTTAATTTTGCCTTTGGAATAATTTTAGAACTTTAGAGAGCTCTATAATACCATAAATTGTGGCAGAGAAGAAAAAAGAAGACAAATAAAACTAATATTGGGCTTTATTGAAGACTCTAGGGCTTTACTGAAGATATAATCCCTGCAAATAAATTTGATCATAATCGAAGATCAATACAAAGAAGAATATTTATCAATCAAGTCCGAACAACAAAAAAAAGATTGTTTGTCAAAACAAATCTGAAAATGTATCTTCCCAAAGAAGCCAAGAAACTTTGATTAGTATGTCAGATATATTCCTTGATTATATTCTTTCCTTATCCTTCTTGTACATTGTGTATTTATAAAAAGGGGGAAGGTATTGTAACATGGAATATAAAATAATGGCCAAATAAGTGATATTCTTTTTCTTCCCACATTACATGTGGGTGGCCTGAAGTGATATCCTAAATCCAGAGGGGATCAGGTACTTATCCCCGATGGAGCAATGACATCATTAACGTGTTAAAGTACAAGTGTAAGACTTTCACCTTAGGCAGTTAATCCATAAGCCAAATGAGTGATAGTTATCATTGTTTTTCTTTTGTCTCATGTAATTTTCCATTTTCTATCCTAGAACTATAAACTCCTAGGAAAAGGGTAGCTGCTTTCATCCAAGAGCTTTCCATGCATCATCCTGCAGTGTATTGATATCAAAGAATGTCTTTTGAAATCCTTCTACAGTATTTTGCCACATCATATTGGTATAAAGTTTGTAAATTATCCAAGATATACTACCATTGAAGCTGATCCACATTTCAATTACATGAACTTGAGATGAGTTCCTACTCTATAGAGGTGTATGATGAAGGAGGTATTTTACTTTAATGTTCAAAATAATTTTATTTATTTAAGTTGTCACAGGACAACTGTCTCTAAGCTACTTGCTATATTTAGCAAAGAAGAAAACAAGAGAGTTGGACAATAGAAGATGATCAGGAATATGAATCTGGTTAAAGATATCTGGCAACAATTAGCAGAACTCATCAAACATCGAATCCTTTTGGCTTAGTAAGCTAGACTAGATCAGCATTGCAAGTAGCAGATAATAAATGATGAAAAACCTTGCCTATTATGGAATCTTCTAGGGTGAAAGTAGGTTAGGTTACATCTTTACAAAATCAATTCATTCCAAATGGAACAGGACAAAGTTAAAAAAATGAATTTTCACAATTTTACCTAATTTTGCTACCCGAAAGGCCGAAATATTTTGATATGAATACGGATTTGGTTTTTTTTCTACCCATTTATGGATATCCAAATTTGTCCTACCCAGTCCCCACATAGGCAGGTGTCATGTGCACCAAGCTACCTTTTTTATCTAGATATCTAAATGTTGAAATATAGTTCAAAGGGTTAAATATAGTCTACAGTGACCAGCAAGATATTCTTGTATGATTTTTTTCTAAGCACAATATGCTTTCTTTTCTCTGTCTTCCTTTTGATCGTTTTTTATTTTCCTTAAATAGTTTTTGCACCCAATAAACATAATTCAGAGGTTTGAACTAGTATCCTACATATTTGCTGGGTGTGTAATAAAATCTCTCTAGCACTTATGCAATAACTATCTCAAATGCAATTTAAATCCAGATCTATAATATATCTGATTCATATCCATATTTTTTTTAAAAATACGAGGTCAAAACACTTATATCCATATAGTATCGCATTTATAATTTATGTAAGATGAAATGAATGGACATGGTTCTTCTGATATTCAATCTGTACAGATTGTTTTTACCCCTAAATCCACTGGATTAAACAAAAAAGAAATTCCTTGACTAATTTTCAAAACAATAATCATGAATTATTATGATTAAAAAATGATGAAAGTTGAGTAGAATTTGTGCGGTAAAGATCGAAGCAGGACATCCACAAGAAACTTCTCCCGCGACAGAAATTTGTGTGGAAAGTTGAAGTATGTTCAATTGTAGATATCACAATGAGATGCTACTTTGAATTAAATTGTGTACCATGTCTATAGACAAGCTTCTAAAACGTGCTCTCATTCTAAGGAAACACATATTACCAAAATTTATCATGTCAAAATTGACTTGTTCCCATGAGTATTAAATCATTAATGACAAGATCCAATTACCAAAGGACATCTTAGATTCAACATTGACATATATATACATTATATATATATACATTATATATATACATCTATATGCATACATATACGTATACATATATATACATATACATATATATACATGCATATACAAATACATGTATATACATACATATACATACATACACACACGCACATAATGCAAGTTTTTACAATTCCGGGACAAGAAGGATATCTGGTTACCATCAAAACAAGAATTGCTTTTATGATTCCACCTCAGACAAGAAGACAGAACCATGGCCTATAAGAGAAAAACGAACTTGATAAAACCAGCTATACTAACTGATGACTGACAAGAAAAAAAAAGTAAATACTGGACAAAATAAGTAAAAATAATTCTGTGAACCAATTGACACAGTATTGTCTCAGTATATGAGATTGATTATATATATACCTTGGATGACAAATCCAGCGATTTAAGATACAACTCGTTTCCAGGATCCTACAAGAATTTGAAATCTTAATGCACCAAAACAAGAACAAATACTTAAGATAAATGACTGGATTGGACTATTTGTTTGTGCAAGGGTTACCAACTCCACAGCCTGTTGAAAACATTGAGTTGCCTCGTCAAAATAACCTATAGCTGTCTCGTGATCCTGTGTGAAGAACGCATGAGAAGTATGGGCGTTTCCCAAGCACCACAGAGTGTCATGCTTGCTCGGGTTCACCTCTAGTGCTTCCTCCAGTTTTGATATAGCATCTGAAAAGCACTCAAATTTGTGAAGCCGATATTTCTCTTCCCCCAAATCAAGTTCGCAGATAACTATTTTCTTATCGCATCTGTCAGAACGAATCTGTTCTAACATCAACATTACGAACCTTTTACCATCTTTGTGGAGTCGTCACCACTCTGAAACGAGGACAGCTCAAGAAGCGCTCCTCCCCACCTCGTGAGATTCTACGAGAACATAAACGTGATTCAATTACCAAAAATTCTGCATGGAACAGTCAAGAAATAGAAAAAAGGAATACACAAGAAATTTGGTCTCGGAAGCACCAAATAAGTCGAGACAGCAAATGACGCCATCGAAACTGATCATTCCAAGTGCCGAAAGCCCCAAACACACGGGCATGAAGCAACGGAAAGGAAGGAAAGGCGTCGCGACTCGACTCACATCGGCATCGAGGGGGTTATTGGCGTAGGCCGCCTCCGCAGCCTTGCGTGCGTGCTCGAAGAAGAGGAGGCGATCGAAATCGTTCTGCTGCAAATCCATGGGCGGCAAACGATCGAGAGGAGCAAAGGCCGACGCAAAAGATAAGCTGAGCCACCCCCTCGCGCCGGCGTTCGTGAGGGGATTAGGGTTTATCGAAAGAGAGGAGACAGGTCAGAGGACGAGGCAGTTTCCTGATACAAGTTCACCGGGACCGATCGTGACGTCACTATGACGGCGGTTTATGAAAGATTATTTTTCCAAAAAATGAAGATTTTTAACTATTGGTATAAAATTCAAAAAGAAAAGAGTTGACGACAAAAATACTGCCGGTCAAAATCATCTCCATGTACGAGCTTTACTCGCGGTGGTGTTTACAACTCTACTAATGTGTTTAATCACATTGGCCTGCTAAGCTAAGATGTCATTATTTAAAAAAATAATAATAAATTTGATATATTTTATGGAATCAAAACATACTAAAATATCTTTCACTGTCCTTCAAAAATTACAATGAGCATCCCGCAGCCAATATCTGCGCCCCCCTCTCTGTCCTCAAAAATATATTTACGATTAATCAAACCTACATTATAAAGAAAACATGGTAGGACAACATTATACCAAAAATTATTAAATTAGTTATTGTTTTTTACTTCTTGTGAGCAATATCCTAGGAGTAGCAAAAAGGATATTAATAATTGGGCCTGATGGTTGCTATACCAAAAAGAATATGCCAAAACACCATGAACCCACCACCTATGAGAAAATTTAAACTTCGTTCTAACATTTTTTTGGAAAATATTTCAAATTTTAAGAGAACATATATTGAGGAGAATAAGAGAAACTTTTGCAGACATGATATAGGCTAATTGAATATGAAAGATTTTGAAAATATAGCTCCAGAATTACTTCCACATGAGTTTTCATTAAAAAAAAACACAAAACTTAATATTTGAATAGGTTAAAAAGTTTTAATCCTGAACCCCATGTCTTAACAAATGACGAGTATTTTTTTTGAATAAGAAAAATAATCTAGACTAAAATTTTAGACTCCTTTATCATCAGTAGAAGAGAGACAATTTAGAGTAAAATTTTAGACTCATTTATAATCACGATAGTTGCAAGAAAAATTTATGCCTTAACTGAATAAGAAGGAGAGAGGGTTGAAACCGATATGTAAAGCTTCTTCACCATTCCAGTTATTTCCCTATAAAGATTAACAACAACATTTAAAGCATTGAATGATCTTCAAAAACATGGGTCATTTGCTGAAAGAAATATTTTCAATTCAAGAGTGATATTTATATTATTGTCATTTCTAATACATCCTTAGGTTGCATTTAGGAATATATTTATATTTTTTAATATATAGTTGGAGAAAGGGATTTAAGTGAAAATATAGTTGTGAAATGCTTTGAGTATTTAGTAAACAATAGATGAAGAGTATAGTTTAAATATGCATTGATATAAGCATTATTTGATAAAAAAAAATTGTATTTCAAAAGTCTAATTTTTCTTCTTTCAAGGCTCTATCTATCGGCCAATATGTCTTGAATAGTTTAAAAAAAAAAAAAAAACATTTCTAATAGAAATGTAAGACTCTAATATAGACTCTAAAAATAACATGATATTAAATATAAGGAACAAGTCTAATAGAAATATAAAACCCTAGGGAAAGAGTATAACTCTGACCCTTGTATTTTTGCTCTATCTTCTCTTAGAATGTACAAGAAAATATTGTTTAACCTAAGCCTCCCTAATATGCAGCAGAACCACTGGCCCTATATTATGGTCTTAAGACAAAGAGCCTCCAATATTGACTTCCTTTTTTTAAAGTACAGGGTTGGCTTTTATAAGGTTATAAGTAAGACTCCATATTTTCTTAAAGGGGAGGGAAGACCTAAGCCTCTTTGCAGTGTTTCAGCTCCTCTTGTTAGTGAAACCTCCTTTAGGGATAAGTAAGAATTGACCTCCTCCTCTCTTGTGCAACAATAATTCACAAGCTAGTTTTCATCATACAACGAGAATTTTAGGCTTTCCAACGACTCAATCTACTAGGACTTTCTCTTGAAAGAGAAACTAGGGTTAGTTCATCTTGATCTTAAAGAGTAACGATGTGAGGAGGCTCAAAAACCTTACTTTATCGATGAATGATATGGTGAAAAAAAAAATCTTAATTTTATTATTTATTTTTCTCCTTAATTTTTGTATTTTATTTTTCTTTATGTTGGACGTTTTGAAAGGAATCCCCACCTTATTGTATTCTAGGTTATATTCTCAATTGTATCTAAATCGAAAACAACTTTAATAATAACAAATTATGCCTTTTTGTTTATAAGGATACTAGGTTGTCAAATTTTTTTCATTGGTCTAACCAATGTCATTACTCTATGATTATTAAGTTATACTTCATTCAACACTTGATCTTTCAAATAAGACAGTATGGGATTTTTATTGATAATTAAGCATTTATGATCTTGTACATCAATATTTGTGATCTTGCACATATATATATATATATATATATATATATATATATATATATATATATATATATATATATTATAATTTGACATAGATAATTAATTACTCCACTTGCTGAGAGGGAGAAAATTTTTCAAAATATATTAAAAATATTGAATCTCGTATGATAAAATGAGTTATTGATCTAGCATGGATTGTTAGAAGTTGACTGATGCAGGATTAATTACGACAGAGAAAATATGACAATCAAGATTGGCCAAAGTTAAGTTCATGCATTGCGCCGGGATTTGGACGATGTCATTATGAACTCGCTAGGAGTGCGTCGAAAATTCATCAAGGATATCAAGAGGTTGCCATGATAACGCAAAGGAGTTCGCCAGAAGAAGACCGAGACTCACCGGAAGATTGTCAGGGGTAGTCAAGAAGCTTGCCGGGAGTTGGGAAGGTCTTGATTCTAATTAATTAAGTCATAGTTAGTATCATGCAGGTTTAACCACGACGGGAGAAGGAGTTACAAATCAAACATGGACCTAAGATCAAGCTTAGGCATCGGGATAAGGATTGGACGATGTGGTGGGAGCTCACTGGGAGTTCGTTAAGAGATTTTCCAAAGGGATTGGAAAGCTCGCTAGGAATACATCGGGAGATCGTTGGAGGAAAACCGTGAGACTCATCGCTATAGAATCCGAAGGTTGTTGGAAGTGAGGTCATAAGCTTAGTGATCGTCTGATTACAATATTTAAATCATAGGTTAAGAGTAAGTCTGATTTGAGTGTGATTTGGAAACCAACTCAAAGAGGCAACCGGGTCCACTATTTGGGGGCTATAAATATCTCAAGTTTTCTTGCATTCTAAATAACAATTTGGGGGATAAGATTATGTAAAAAAACTTATGTGGATTATAAAAAAAAAAAAAGGTAAGAGATTAATCAAAAAGTTGTGATCTTATTTTATTCACCCAAAGAAAATCAATAGTAGACGTCAGTATACCTCAATGAGTAATCAAGTGTTCGTACTTCTTTGATTTGCTGCTTACAATTGTCAGGTTCTTAATTGATTTCAAAACACCAATAAATGCTTTTAATTTTTATTTATATTTTTGAAACTAAGGCTTCGAGATCAGGCACTTCACTTACGACATTGTCTATCTCCTTAATTGGATTTGCTTATTTTTTTAAGTCATCTTTAAGTTAAAAAACTTAGCACTTCTCTATAATATTCAATTACTTAAGATAAATGAAAAGCTTCATATTTTATATTTTGAGTTTTTATTTAAAATATTAATTTAATTTTACACTAATTCAACTTCACTTTAGTTCTAATTAATCCTAACAAAAAATTGACAGAAGATTAACAAAATTCGATAAATCATTATATACGATCATAGAGAAAATCAAATTCTTTATTATATGAGATCAATTACAAGGCCCTTGAATTATGCCTACTCAAGCATAAATTCTTTTAAACATTCTCTCACATAAACTCTAAGAAATTTTTCTCTCGATCCTCTTAAGATCCCCTAGAGAGAAATTAATGAACACCAAAGGTATTTCTCTTATTTGAATTTCCCCCACCAAAACCCCCTCTAGATAACTTAGAGAGAAACTAAATAGCACTAAAAGTATTTCTCACCTCTTACTCTCCTCCATCATAACGTTGAGACTCGAGGTGTATTTATTATAAGAATAAATCTTAATTTATTAAAAAAATTAATTTAATTAGTACTCTCCCAACTGGTTTAGATATAATTAACCCTTCTAAAAATCTTTGACAACCCTAATGCCAATGTTGTTTAATTTTTTAACTAATTTTTCTTTTATTTTTTTATTATCTATAAGAACATGTAACCAAGGTTTCTTCTGTTGTTGCCTGAGCTAAAAAGACAACCATTTGCTAATAATTTTTGAGTGTTAGAGAACATATTTGACGATAAAAGATATCCTTAATTGACTAAATATTCATCCAGTTATAATATTTTTGATGATTAATCATTGGATGATATCCTTTAACATCATTTAACTGTATTTAAATAAAAATTTTATATTATCTTGACTTTATCACTTTGATGCTTGACTCTTGAATCTTAATATGATGTCGAAGCCCAAAGAGTGCTCTAAAGATTTGTGAACAAATGGATTGTAAAATGCTTTGAGAATATCAAGCTTTTAATAAAGATTTAAAAGAGAATAACATTATATGAGATTAATTACATCATTATTGTAAGTATAAAAGACATAATCTTACTTAATTATCTTTTAATAAATTTTTTAGAATAAGATTATTGTTAGTATCATCGAGGTATTATGAGTCTTCTAGTAGGAACCCAACTTTTATAACAGAAGAACATCAAGTTCAATATAGTAACAATAAATTAATTTATTTTCTAAGAAACACAATAATATGGTGCATTAAGTGCATTATTTATAATGGAGTATAATGTCAACTCTATCCCATAATGCTTAGTGCACTTACTTAGAGATAAGAAGAGCATAAATTTTGGAAGAGTCCTGATGTGCTAATTTTTTTGTGACTTTATACATATCCTTAGTAGCGACTGTCTTATACGAGGGAGAATACGTAGACAATCACAGTTGGTGATTTGAAAAAATGTTTAAATCTCTCATGAATAAATGAGAGACTCTCATATTGTCACTAATGCATAAACATGTAAAAACATATTTCATACTATGTTGGTGGGGTGAGTTAGTCCAAGTCTAACAAAACATTATTCAAGACCTGGTTTAGTTTGTTTCTTTCAAATAAATATTTTCTTTAATATGTATATTAATAATACCTTATTGACCACATAATAAATGCATCAATTGGGTTTATTTATTTTTTATTTAGATTTTTTATTTATCAGGATTATTGAATTTTTTTATATATAGAAAATTCTATACTATTCTTTCTTTTTGTTTTATAACCCTTTCTCCTAAAACACACAAAGTGCCTTAGAAAATAAAATGAAATGTTTAGGTCAAAATCATCCTCTTATGTTTGAAGTGGACTATAGTCGATGTAAAATGCCTTAAGAATTTCTTTTTTTCTTTTTGTGATTTTACTCTTTTTTTTTTTTTTTTAACCTTGCTTCTTCCCATTTTTGATGTAACAATATTCCTACTGTTGTTGCACACATGAGACATGCGACACGAGAAGGGCTTGCAAACTAGGAATTTCGAGTGCATGCTAATGGAGACATGATGTGTTCCCACCTTATTGGACGGAAGGGGCTAGCACCAACCTTGTTCTTCTTCAACAATTGATGATGGTGAAAAACTCTAATTTTATTCCTTTTTTCTCTTTCCTTATATTTTATATTATATTTTTCATATGCTAGTGCTAGGGTATCCTAAAAGATTTTTTATCATGGGATCCATATCAATTTGTAGCTTAAGATGATATTTTCCATATAAACTTACACAAACGTTGAGAATATAGGATAACCAATTGAGCCCTCAAGTTTTTTTAATTATTGATGATTTTATTTCTATGGCACCTAATTAGATATTTCTGTTGAAGTATATTATTATTATTATTATTATTATTATTATTTAATATGATCTCATTCCACCTCGAGAAAGTGAAGAACATAAGCCACAAGAAATAAAAGATATTTTTAACATACACCATATCAAATCCAATAGAGATTCAAGTTTTACCAGACCTATTATTACACCATGTTTAATGAGCAGGTACATGAAAAAGCCCAGATCAATAAGTCTATCTTTAAATGAAAATTTACAAACCATAAAAATTAATTTATTATAATAGAAAGGTCTTCCATCAATTTTATCATAGCTCTTATACTGAAGTCTCTACATAAAACCCATGATATATCAACAAAATTGACACTTCCAAGAATCTTCTATAAATAATCATGGATAAAGAGAAGTATATTAGTATAAATCAAATAGAAGAATCGGGGAATTGATAGATTCTAACCTCTTATACCTCATTGAGGCTTTAATAACACTATTTCACATCGTGGTTAAACCTCTATATTTGTGTATCCCTATAATCAAGATTTATGATTTCAAATCTTACCACTTGTTGATTGTATGTGGATTGCCCGATAACGAGCTTGGAACTATTTTCGTCTTATTACCATCCAAAATCGAATGGTAACGATCGATTTCAACCATTAACGATCGATTTTCGATAATATCAGTCAAGGGTGGGAGAAAAAAGAAGAGAGATAACATAGAGTCTGGCACTGCTCTTTGCCCACGCGATTTATCGCTTGCGGGTGATTTATTCTTCCCATATGAGGAGAATAAACATCTCCCCAATGCGAGGAGAATGAATGAGATGACGTGACCTTTTTTTATTTTTTAACTTATATATATATATATATCGAGTGGTATACGTATACGTATCGCTCGATATTGGTATACCATACCATATCGAGCTAAGCTCGATATATTAGTATGGATCGGTACGAGAAACATTACCAGTAATATCTCACCTTCTTATATATTTTTAAATCTTATTATCATTTTTTTCTTAAACTTCTCTTGTAAGTGTGTTTCATATAATAGTATAAGGGATCATATTTCTTAATTAGTATAAAAAGATGCTCCACATAGGTTTTTTCTAAACTATAAGAGATAAAAGTCATGAATTAATTAGAAGAGTTTAAGTTGAGATAACCATCAATAAATGTTTTTTCTCTATTAATCAACATTTTTTGCCTAATTGTATGTAGGAGAAAAGAAAAGTAACGAAAACTTCTCTTAGGATATCCTTTTCGAGTTTTTATCTCTTTACAACAAGATGTTGAATATCATATTTTGATGATAAAATTAATTAATAGATAATTGATCTAATATAATTATTAGAGTTGATTGATGCAAGATTAATTATGATAGATTATTACAATCAGGGTTGGTCAAAGTTAAGTCCATGCATCGAGTCAATACGTTTGGAAACTCGCCAAGAGTGTGTCGAAAGCTCGTCGAGGGTATCGAGAGTTTACAAAGATGGCATAAGGGAATTCGTCAAAAGAAAATCGAGACTCATTGGAAGATTGTTGGGAGTAGTCGAAAAGCTTGCCGGGAGTCGGGATGGTCTTATAATGGATATTTTAATAATTATAATTATATTTAATTAAGTCATAATTAGTATCGTGATATATCAACAAAATTAATTTATTATAATAGAAAGGTCTTCCATCAATTTCATCATAGATCTCAGATTTTATATTAAAGTCTCTACATAAAATCCATGATATGAACAAAATTGACACTTGCAAGAAGCTTCTATAAATAATCATAGATAGAGAGAAGCTTATTAGTATAAATCAAATAGAAGAATAAGGGAGGTACACCTAAATTGTTTCACTACTGACTGATAGATTCTCGTTGAGGCTTTAATAACAATACTTCACTTAGTGGTTAAACCTATATATTTGTTTATCACTGTAATTAAGGTCGGCGATTTCGAATCATACCACTTGTTGATTGGTACGTGAATCGCTTATCGAAAGCTCTTACACCTAAATAATATGGATAGATAGAAGCATATTAGTATAAATCGAATAGAAGAATCAGGAAGGTACACCTAAATTATTTTACTGAATTGATGGATTGGAAGCTTTTACACCTCATTGAAGCTTTCATAACACTACTTCACGTACTAGTTAAACATCTATATTTATTTATCCCTGTAATCCAGGCTGACGATTTCAAATCATACCACTTGTTGATTGGTACGTGGATCACCCAATAACGGGTGATACCATCGATTGAGACTATTTCTGTCTCGTTACCACTCAAAATCGATCGGTAACAATCGATTTCAACCGTCGACGATCAATTTTCGGTGATATCAACCAAGGGTGGGAGAAAAAAGAAAAGGGATAACATAGAAGAAACGTCTCCCTAATATGAAGAGAATGAATGAGATGACGTGACCTTTTTTTTATTTTTTAACTTTTATTATATATATATATATATATATATATATATATATATATGTCGAGTGGTTCGTCTATGCGTATCGCTTGATATTTGTATACCATACTATATCGAGCTGAGCTCGATACGTCGGTACGGACCGGTACGAGAAACCTTATAAGTAATATCTCACTTTCTTATATATTTTTAAATCTTCTTATCATTTTTTTTTTACTAAACTTCTCTTGTGTGTTTCATATAATAAGGGATTATATTTCTTAATTAGAATGAAAAGATGCTCCACATAGGTTTTTTTTAAACTATAAGAGATAAAATTCATGAATTAATTAGAAGGGTTTCCTTCTAGGTTGAGACAACCATCAATAAATGTTTTTTCTCTGTCAATCAATATATTTTTTCCTAATTTTATGTAGAAAAAAGGAAAAGTAAGGAAAACGTCTCTTAGGATATCCTTTTCGAGTCTTTATCCCTTTACCTGATGAACTCAGAATCTGCCTCTTAAGCAAGAAATCCTCTTCCTTCAGCTATGGTTTTATGAAAAGCCTCCATAACTTGTAGAAGGTTTTGATGAAAAAGAGTTCCTTTTTATCACACCCATTTGTTAAGATGAGAAAGTAACCTTCTCTCGTTTTCAGGTCATCTGAGTATAGAAAAGTGATTCTAAAAAATAATAGTTTTCTTTCTCTACTTAATTCTAGTATAGAATTAGGGTTATGATAAATAATTATTGACATAAAAATTATAATTATGCAATCTATTATAGAAAAAAATATTATGTCAGGATTAAAATTAAATAATATTAGATCTGTTTACGATGCGTACCTTTAGATGTCATCTGCGTGAGATCCAATTAGATCTTCAAAAGCATCGCTAGTCGGATCTGAATAACGTCGAGTATTGATCTGCAAAAGGAACTAGAATAGATCTAGACCACTTTAATTGATGATTTTGGGAGATCAAGAGGATAACCGTAATCTCTTGATCTAGATCAAGAAGATAACTGTAATCTCTTGATCTAGATCAAGAGGATAACTGTAATCTCTTGAAGGTTATGTCTATTTATAGGCGAGAGCAGAGGGTCTAGGGTAAGTTATTATGAGAGTTCCTTCCAGCATCCCCTAAAATATCCCAATATAATATTGACTTTATTTAATATTAGTTAATATCTTTTATCAGAATCAAAATAATCCATAATATATCTTATTTAATTAATAAAGGGCCATATAATCTTACATTCTCCCACTTGGCCTATTAATTGATAAGATATAAAAGATATCCAAAATCAAAATAAACAAAACAAAATTTATTTGAAAATATTTTTATATAATTGGATTCTAAAAATTTTGAAAAGTATTTTATACATGGCCATGATTTTAAAAATAAGCCAATAAGTCCAATAAGCATAATAATACTATATTCAGTCCAACTATCAATGTGAGTCATAGCGGTTATATGTCATCAATGCCACACTTCCTTCTATGTACTACAACACTGTCAGTCTTTCCTTATATAGTCTATAATGATCCCTATAATTTGTCTTGTCAAGACAATCCTATTTATTGCAATCAAGATAACAGAAATAAATAACTTTAATTATGCAAAAAGAAATATCAATAATAGCATCCACTTAAACATGCATCACCATATCCTTTATGGCTTCCTCACAAACCTCATTCTAAGAATATGTTCTTTAAATGTTTTACACTGCAAAGCTTTCGTAAATTGATCAACAATCATCATAGTGGTGCTTAAATTTTCAATCGACACTTGTTGTTTCTGGACTCTTTCTCTAACCACCAAGTAATTTATCTCAATATGCTTGGAACCACTAGAGTACTTGATATTCTTAGAGAAGAAAACTATTGTAGTATTATCACAAAATATCTTCAATGGCTTGGCAATTGAGTCGATCACACCAAGTCCTGAGATAAAATTTCGCAGCCATAAAGCTTGATTTATGGCCTCAAAGCATGCCACAAATTCAGCTTCCATCATAGATGATGCAATAAGTGATTGTTTTATACTTTTTCAAGAAATTGCTCCACCAACCAGCATAAACATAAATCCTGAAATAGATTTCCTGCTATCAAGGTAATTTACAAAATCAGCATCTGAATGTCCTATTACTTCAAGCTGATCTGACTTCCTATATGTGAGTATATAATCTTTTGTCTCTTGCATATATCTCATTAATTTCTTTGCAGCTTTCCAATGTTCCATTCCTAGGTTACTTTGGTATCCCATTCTTGTAGATATACCACATAATCATTAGAAATGACATGTTTTCTTTTTCTTTGAGATCTTCTCAAATCTGCTAATTGTGATTGTTCTACAAGACTATCAGTGGCGACATCAACATCATGTGAGAATTCATCAATGTTATTTTGTTGTTCACCCTCATCAATTCTATCATTGATTTGAGGAACAATAATTTCTCGAATAGGGGATCATATAGGAGAAGAAGCCTGAATCTCCTCAATATCAAAATTAATCCTTCGAGATTTTTGACTCCCACTGATTTCATCATTTTCTGGGAAATTTGTATTACCAGATTCTACTATCCTCATATTATGATTAGGGCAATAAAATCTATATCCCTTGGATCTTTCTGGGTAACTAATAAAATATCCAGAAATTATTCTTAGATCTAATTTCTTTTCATGTGGATTGAATACTTTTATCTCTGTAGGGCACTCCCAAATATGTAAATGTCTCAAACTGGGTTTCCTACCAGTCCATAACTCAAATGGAGTTGATGGAACTGATTTACTAGGAACCCTATTCAGGATATACATAGTTGTCCTAAGAGCATCACCCCATATTGACTCAGGTACAGAGGAATAACTCAACATGCTCCTAACCATATCCATAAGAGTACGATTTTACCTTTTAGCAACATCGTTCTGCTGTGGCACACTTGGTAATGCATACTGAGCACAAATATCCCGTTGTTCTAGGAATATAGCAAAATGATCAATATTCTAACCGGATTCATCATATCTGCCATAAAATTCACCACCCCTGTCAGATCTGATAATTTTAACTTTTCTATCTAATTATCTCTCGACCTTATTTATGTACACTTCAAGAATGTCAACGGCCTGAGACTTTTTATGTATCAGATAAACATAGTCATATCTGGACAGGTCATCAATAAATATGATGAAATACCTTTCTCCACAAAAACAAGGAATATGGAGTGGTCCGCAGATATCAGTATAAATAATCTCAAGAAGTTCTTTACTTCTTGTGGTATTTTTCTTTGTATGCTTAGTTTGCTTTCCTTTAATGCAATCTATGCAAACATCAAAATCAGTGAAGTCTAAATTTTTTAAAATATTATCCTTCACTAATCTTTCAATTTTTTCCTTGGAGATATGCCCCAAACGTCTATGCCACAATATAGAAGATCTTTCATTATTGGAATTACGTTTCATTCCAATACTTGATTGCAAGGTCAATAATGTATTCACAAACTCAAGATTCAAATTAATTCTGTATAAACCATCACACAGAATTCCAGAACCAACTTTTATTGAATCATAAAATATGCTGAGTTTACCATTACCAAAAGAAATACAATATCCTAACTTATCAATTCTAGACAAAGAAATTAAATTTCTAGAAATTGTAGGAATAAAACATGTGTCTTCCAGATCAATCAGATGACCCATCTCTAGGCGTAAGTGATAAGTCCCTACTAATACCACTTTTGCTTTGAGACGATTTTTCATAATTATGAATCTTTCATGTTCTTTTGGTTTCTTGATTGAAAGAAATTCCTGCATATTATTAGTAACATGAGTTGAAGCACCAGAATCAATCTACCATGTATTAGAATCAATCTTTGATGGATGACGCTTCAATTTTCTTTTCTTGTTACCAACTCCTTAAGTAGTTATCAGTACATTATATGAACTTTCCTGTTTTAATCTTAATTCTTCCTGAACACACATACTAGTTAACTCATTCAAGTCTCACTTATCTTTATTTATATTATAGTAAATCTTGAATGGGCAAAACTGAGAAGGAAGAGAATTAAGAATGAACTGCACAAGGAAAGATTCATCAACATTCATTCCCAACGTCTTAAGTTTTGCAGCTTTGTCAGCCATATTGAGGATGTGATCCTGAATTCCTCGAGTACCATCATACTGAGCTGTAGTCAGTTCTTTCATTAATGTACCAGCCAATGACTTATCAGCAGATTTAAATTTGTCATCAATAACTTTTAAATATTCACGTGCGCTAGATGCAACCGGTAATGAAGTCTTTATATTATTTGCAATTGTCATCCTTATGAACATTAAACTGAGTCTATCAGATCTTTCCCAAGCCTTCATTTCATTGACTTGTTCCATAGTACTTTTATCAGTTAATTCTGCGGGCTTTTAAACAAGCAATGTCAAATCAAGATTTAATACGCCTAATGTAAATTGCACGTGTTCTAACCATTCTGCATAATTTGATCTAGAGAGTACAGGGACACTAGAAGCATGAGAATATATAGACGAGAATATCACTGCATAATATAAAATAACATTAATACTTTGAGTTTTATCAAAATATGATGAACTATTGATATCATCAATATTTAACCTTTGGGTAAAAATATTGACATATCTAGCATTCACACAAGATCATTTATGGAGGACTAATATCATCCTTGTGAAATAGTTTTGCTACCTTTGGGTATACAATTCTAAACTGCAAGGATATCCAAAACAGTATCATCCTACCCCATCACATAATTATTTGAGATAGATTATCCTTTGGGATTATCTAAATCTCCTAATTATGCATGTAATTTTTGAATATTATTTCTTTAATGTCATTGAGGACTTGTTCCTTAATGTAATTTTATAAATCATTGATCTAGGTCACTTTTGTGACTACAAGACCAATGCAGTAATATAAAATATAAATTAAATTATCCTATGAATGACAAGACTTTAATTGTATTTCATATCCTATAAGCCTACCATCCCAAGCTACTTTAGTAGCTACCGGTTAGGTATAACATAAGGATATGAACTACAAATAATATTCATCAAGTTCATTTAAACTAATTCATGTTGAGACAGTTCATAACAACCATAATAATTATTGAACACTTAATCAGTAGGAAAAAATTTATATGATAATTGTAATCATGATAATACATAAATCATGCATTTATGTGAAAAATAAATATTATTTCATAATTACTAATATTTACATGTAAATAACTGAATAAATATCCAAAAACTAAAAATTAGATTTAACACATGCAATTAATAATTCATATGAGAAAACTATAAAGAAACAATAATTTATAATTTTTTACTGATTAATTTTATTTAATTGGAGAAGCCCATAAGTCCAATTAAATAAATTGATAAAAAATAAAATATAACCATTAAATAATCAAAAATATAATCATAATGAAATTTTATTAGATTATATATTGATTAATTTTATAATTGATAAAATAACCAAAATTTTTTAATTTTATAATGACAAAAAATGTAATTCTAAAAATATATATATATAAAAGAATTACATATTTTTTAAGATTATAGGATAAATAAATCATAAGGGTAAAACTATAAATAATCCTATTCAACTAAAGGGTAAAATTATAATTTTGATGAATGAAAAAACTATAATTTTTGAGCAGAATGATAAAACTATAATTTTCTGATTTAATGGTAAAACTATAATTTTCTTAAGGAAAAACCCTAGCCTTCCCTTCCGTGCCGCCTTTGTGACCAGTGCGATGTCACGGATTGGCATCGGCCGCTAACTAGCGTGCAAGGCACGCTGTTACGTGTTGCTGGCCCTTGCTCAGTGGCGTGCAGATTCATCTGTGCACACACCATTGTCGTAGGCAGATCCGACCAAAAACTCGATAAGATTACTACGTCTTTAACACACAACGACAATCAAGAATCGTTCGCAAGCAAACTATTAAAATTAACAGATAGGAAAGTAGATAAATAAAATATTCAGATCAATGCATAGTAAACAAAAATAATAGATTTAATATTTTTGATCTCAAAACCTAGGCTCTGATACCAATTGTTGGCATAAAAACTATAATTATGTAATCTATTATGCGAAAAAAACTATTATGCCAGGATTGAAATCAAATAATACTAGATCTGTTTACGATACATACCTTTAGATGCCATCTGCGTGAGATCCAATTAGATCTTCAAGAGCACCACCAGTCGGATCTAAATAACATCGAGTATTAATCTGTAAGAGGAACTAGAATAGATCTAAACCCCTTCTCCTCTCTTCCTATCTTTTGATCTAGATCAAGAGGATAACTGTAATCTCTTGATCTTTCACTCTTTTGCACTTCTTTGTTATGTCATGCATATCCGTGCTATGAGTTTAGAGTAGGTCATGTCTATTTATAGGCGAGAGCAGAGGGTCTAGGGTAAGTTATTATGAGAGTTCCTTCCATCAAGGGCATCCCCTAAAATATCCCAATATAATATGGATTTTATTTAATATTAACTAATATCTTTTATCATAATCCAAATAATCTATAATATATCTTATTTAATTAATAAAATATCACATAATTTTACAATAATAGTTTTTCCATTGCCTTTAAGGTAGATGATGAGACCTTATCATTATCCATCATTTGCCAAAAGACTATGCATAGATAAACTTGAAAGTGATTTCACAACCGCTAAAGATACAACTTCATCGTCTGTCTTCTAAAAAAAATAAGTTTATTGACTTAAATATTGATTTGATAAATCAAGAAGTACATAAACTTATCTAAATTTATCTCTGGCTCTTGACAAAGTAATATCATAATGTTCAATTATGTATAACCAGTTTGAAAATGAATGCTACATTGAAAGTACTCTAATGGGAGACTAGGAAATTAAACTTAAATGGGTGTTGGAGAGGGAGAGAAAAGATTTTAAAATAAAAAATAAATCAAAGATCAATAAAAAAGAAATATACCAGAAAATCAATACAATATATAATGTGATTCCATAACCTACTACCTATATCCATTGAGAAAATTAATTTTTTTAATATATAAGATTAATTACAACATCTTCAAATTATCCTCACTCAAATATTATTCCCTCTTGTATACCTTCTTATAATATTCTCTAAGATTTCTAAAGAAAATCCCTCGAAAGTCCCAGAGTGTCTTCCTCGATGTCTCTCCCTCTCACAAAAATCATGTGACATAAAATATATTCATAAGAATAAATCATAATTTTATAAGAATTTTTTCTACTTAAATTCTTAATTAAATTTAAATCCTAATCGACCGAAGAGCTTAAATTTAATTAGGGCTCCTCCCAAGTAATTTTTTTTAAAGTCCTCTCAAATAGTTAGAATCTTTTAAAATACTCATCAACTATGATATTGGGATGCTTTTCATAAGCAATTTGAATATAAGATTTTAAAAGAACAAGCAGAGAACATGAATCTCTGATGAGTTAACTTTGCTAGAACCTTAACCATTATATACTCTAAAGAAAAATGTAAAAAAAGAAAAAATACCACTCACTAGAGTGATAATATTAGGTCTAGTGTGTAGCTTAGGTAATGAAATCTTAGGGAACTCAAGCGGAGGGACTTTACTAAAAACTTTACCGTGAGGCTAGATTTCCAAAATAGTATCGATATGTTAAAATTTTTAGGTTCAATTCAATAGAAGAAGAGTTGTTTAGAGCTTGGCCACTATCGAGTTTTATCCTATGCCCAATTGCCCTTTCTTTGCACCATCTTGTCACGGGCTTAGCTGATTTTGCCTAAGCCGTGCGGCACCCATGCGTGTCCGTCCGCAAAGGTCAGCCCTCCCCGAGATCTCCTAAAATCCCACAGACTTACAAAAAAGAGAAAACGGGCCAGAAGAAGCAATTTTCACGGGATCCACAAGCAACTGCTCAAGAAAAACACTTTATAAAGCCAAAATACAAATTACACCCATGGACATTACAAACTCAGAGAGGTTGCACACAAAGGATAATGGTCCACTACAGACCGAAGTCCCCACAAGTGCTTATAAGACACACTTGTATTTACAAGCCAAACTTGGCCATAAAGCAAATCAAACTAGGGCTGCCAAGCCTATTGCAAGTCTGCTTCTTGTTGTACAAGATATGTACCTAAACCGAAGGACACGGACTAACACAAGCATTTCATCGAACACCTTGTTTACATTGTTGTCCATGACATTCTCCCCCACTTATTCCTTCGACGTCCTCGTCGAAGCCACTGTAGACGCTGCATCTCCTCGCATTCTGCTGAATCTTTAATCTTCTGCTTTGGCTGCAACATGCCCCTTTGGCTCCTAGCCGCTCTCCGCCACTGTTATTGAGTAGTCGAACTCTAATCCGTCATGCTGCTTCAACTCACCAATGATTGAATCTGGTGTGGGGTTGGCTGAGTTGTGCTGATCTTTGTTGGTTCTCGCAGATCCCTTTGTGAAGGAAAAGACCTACTTTATTATATGCCAGTATCACAGTATACTCATATTGCTTGAACTGGGTAGATGCTTGTTGGAGCTTTAACGAGCATTGCCTCACAGACTTTGAAGTTTTTAAGGTCCTTTCTCCATAATGTTTGCCCATTGAACCTTCTTCCGCTGTTAGTTATCACTTCCAAGTATGTTCGCATCACTCCCTCTTAGTCAATTAGGAAATGAAGTGGAAAAACTACTCTCAATAGTACTGATCACCAACAATGAGGATTTGACAACCATTGTCTTCCATAAGCTTTCTTTGAAGGGTCACTGAACTTGTGCAGAGCTCCCCTGCTTGGATAAGTAAGAGAACTGAGATACTTGACTTCACCCATTCTCTTCATAGTTGAGAAGGTAAGGTGGCTTCTCTCACCTCCTCGAGTTAAGAGAACTGGGGTACTCGATTTCGCCCATTCTCTCGAGTTGAGAAGGCAAAGGTTACTCAATTTCGCTTGGCAAAGGTTACTTGATTTCGCCTGCCTCCTCGAGTTTGTACTTCATGCATTGAGCTGGTTACTAACATTCGCCTGCTCTTTGCTCACACTTCAAGCACTTGAAGTGGTTGCACTCCTTGCGTTGGGTTAGCTACTGTGATTCACCTTCCCACTGCCATTGAACTTCTAGAATGCAAGAAGTTTTGCCCGAAAAGAGCAAAAAGTTTACTTGGCTTCGCTCACCTCCTTGAGTTAAGAGAACTGAGGTACTCGGTTTCGCCCATTCTCTCGAGTTGAGAAGGCAAAGGTTACTCAATTTCGCCTGGCAAAGGTTACTCGATTTCGCTTGCCTCCTCGAGTTTGTACTTCATGCATTGAGCTGGTTACTAACATTCGTCTGCTCTTTGCTCACACTTCTAAAGCACTTGAAGTGGTTGTACTCCTTGCGTTGGGTTAGCTACTGTGATTCACCTTCCCACTGCCATTGAACTTCTGGAATGCAAGAAGTTTTGCCCGAAAAGAGCAAAAAGTTTACTCCAACTTGGAGTCCCCCAACTTGGAGTAAGTCTTTGATAGGTCTGGTCGCCTTTGGGATTGTACCGTCTTCTCCATCACCTTTGCCGCCTACTCCTCTTGAGTAGAAAGGTACAGTACCATGTACCGCCTACTTCATTCCTTGGTCGAGCACTCCTGCATCAACCCGAAGTCCCTTAATTTCAACTATCTGGATGAGAAGCCCATTGACATCGGTCTTATGAAATTTCTTGGCCTCTACCCTTCTGCCTCGTCTTGGTACTTGGAGTTTGCCTCTGCATTCTCCACCTCCTTGGCTCCTTTTACGACCAATGTTGTCCCTTTATGAGAGCAAGGGATTGATGACTTCACGGAAGTCCCGCATCTGTGGTACCATGGCGCTGTCAAGCCCATAGCACTACTATCTGTTACCTTGCATCTTCATCCCTTCCTTCGCGATCGGTAGATCTGCCTCTGTGGCACTGTGGAGCTCCTCCGAGTCCACCTCCTCTCTAACCGACGCTTTTCTTTTGGGTAGCTGAGCCCCGTTGGACTCGTCGTCGCTTCCTCGCCCCTTTCGACCACCTGCTTTGACACCACTGTGTCCTCCTAGCAGTTCTCCTTGGTCGATGGAGAGACAGACTGCAACTCTCATGCATGGCCTCCGCCATCTTGTTGCAGGGCTCGCGTTGATTCTGTTCTCCTTAGCTTCCTTGGTAGCAACACTCGGCCTTGTCCTCTGACTTGCCGGGCTCCCTTAAGCGAATGTGAGCACTGAAGCAGTCCAACTCTCCAACTGCTCCGATTAATCAAGTCCCCTCCATGGGACTCACTGGTACTTGCAATCTGACTACTCTCTCGGTGGTACACAGCCCCCATATGCTGACGACCAAGGCTTTCATCTGATGCAAGCTTCGATGCATACACACGGAAGACCCGCCTCTGCGGTACTGTGGCATTCACTCCTTGAATCCACAGCCCTTCTTGCCGTTGCATTGTTCACCGAAGTGGAGCTCCCAGCAGCTCCTGATCATTCACATGATCATGTCCCCCTCCATGGGACTCACTGGTACGTGCACTTGGACTTCTTCCTCGGTGGTATACAGCTCCCATATGCTGATGACTAAGGCTTTCATCCAATGTAAGCTTTGATGCACACACGAAGACCCGCCTCTGCGGTACTACGACATTCACTCCTTGAATCCATAGCCCTTCTTCTTGTTGTGTCGTACACCAAAGTGGAGCTCCCAGTAACTCCTTATCATACCTCTGCATGATTTTTGTCCCTCACGGGACAAGATTGCATGTATTGCATTGCCACAAACTATTCCACCATGATCCGCTGCACCATGTCGCCTCCTGGTGACATCTCTATTGCATACAGATTCTCGTGTGATGAACTCGGACTACAACTTCTCCGCGTATAGCCTCTGCCAACACATCGTAGGGCCTCCGCCATCTCCGATTTTTAGTTCGCTCCCTTGGTAATTCCCCTTCGTCCCCCCCACTCCTGGGTTACACCTGGACGAAACATAGCTTTAGGATAGTCCGTCGCCTAGTAGCTCCTGAAGTCCTCTGACTTCGCTAGAGTTGGTGCACCATTGTCTGAATCTTGGGCCTCTATCCCCTACCAACACAATCTTGCTATGCACCTCTTGTTCCTGACAACTCGAATGGCAACACTGTGGCATATTCTTCAAGAGTACCCGCCTCTGTGTCCTCTTGCCCCGTACTAAGGTCTCATGATCCTAACTTTGCCTCCGCAAGTTGAATCACCTTAGTTACTCCATCAAATTGATCTCTTAGGTAGCTTGCATGTGCCTTGAAGCTTCCTTCATCTTTGGCACCATACAAAATAAGTCTGTCCCATCAGAATGAAGAACCCATGGAACGACATGATCCCACTCTTGTCTCTACAAGAGTTCATGCCCTTGACCTCTGTCTAAGGAAAGCTCCGTGCCTCCGCTTCATGTTCCATCTTCTATGTCGACTCCCTTCATGTGGCTTGGATACTTCACCGAGTTCCACCCAAGTTGCTCTGCTCCTCAATTTGCACTGAGTTGATAGTGGCCCTCACGTCCACCATTCCACGGGTCAGCCCTCTGTTGAGTTCGATTTCTGCCTCGACTCTAAGTGTGGCTTCATATGATATTGTCTTGGATTGCTCCCCCACTTGATCTCGAAATGCATCCACCAATGCATTACCTCCTTCGAGATCATGCGACAACTCTTCCTCAATGTGCAGTCCGTTACACATGATTCTCCCACTAGAGAACTAGGACTTATCCCTCCTGGATATCTGTCCTGCTGGAGCAACTTTTCTCTTTACATACTTCCCACTAGAAGTTTCGGGGACCATCATCCCCTTTAGACTACTCCGTCTTGCTGAACTCGAGCTTTGTTCTGCCCCCACAAATGTACTTACTAGATTGCGACCCTTCTCCAATACAGTCTCCACTGCATCCTTCAAGGTCTAGCAACATGTGGAACTTGTTACACATTTCAGTCGCCTACAGACATATCCTTTCCATGTCGAAGAGAAAGTTCTAACGCTCTATGGCACCGAGTTCTAATCGCGCCTTGGGATGGCCACGAACACTCAGTCATCCGTGTACAAGCCCTTGCATGAGTTTCGAATCCTTCAAGTTAGCAATTCCCCTCACCTCTATGAGCTTTGCACAACTCTTTCGGTCGTTACACAATACCTCCCACCTTGTACGGTCTCATCTTTCACCAAGCACCCTGCTTTGCCTTAAGCGCCGTCAAGTTTGGTTGCCAACGTCGAGCTATAGCTCAAACTCAACCATCCCAATCTTTGTGTGCTACGTATTCTTCTTCGCTTGCTTGTCCTCGTGGTGCCTCTCGCGCAAAGGGGTTGGCTATTCCTTGAATGTCAAACCAGGATGCCCGCTCCTATGAGCGACTCCTTTCCCTACATCTTAATGTCCGTTTCCCTCAAGCGTTGCTATCCTCCACACCTAGCTAGGTCCCCACATTTGTATGACAAGTGTTTATGCGTGCTTGTCCCGCTCGATACCACATTGTCACGGGCTTAGCTGATTTTGCTTAAGCCGTGCGGCACCCATGCGTGTCCGTCCACAAAGGTCAGCCCTCCCGAGATCTCCTAAAATCCCACAGACTTACAAAAAGAGAAAACGGGCCAGAAGAAGCAATTTCCACAGGATCCACAAGCAACTGCTCAAGAAAAATACTTTATAAAGCCAAAATACAAATTACACCCATGGACATTACAAACTCAGAGAGGTTGCACACAAAGGATAATGGTCCACTACAGACCGAAGTCCCCACAAGTGCTTATAAGATACACTTGTATTTACAAGCCAAACTTGGCCATAAAGCAAATCAAACTAGGGCTGCCAAGCCTACTGCAAACCCGCTTCTTGTTGTACAAGATATGTACCTAAACTGAAGGACACGGACTAACATAAGCATTTCATCGAACACCTTGTTTACATTGTTGTCCGTGACAATCTGAAATAAATTAGTTCATAAGTACAAGATTACTCCACATGAAATAATAAAAGGAGGAAAGATCAACCGAGGTGAGGAAGAGAAGAGCGAGGGCACAAGAAGGGCTCATAGTTGTCGATCTCATACAATTATACTAAAAAAAGGTTTATAAAAAAATTTATATTCAAATCAAGTTTTATGTTTTTTTTTTTTTCATTTATCCACTTCTCTAACCTTTTAAAGATTTGAGATTTCATATTTACCCTTATACATTTTGATATTACATATATCCTTCTTTAACTTTTATTCACAAAACTCTTAATCTTCTCAGATTATGACATACTTATAATGACAAGTGGATGACTAGCCATATCAATGCTTGAGTACCAACAATACTAGCATTTGATCAACAGTCACTTTCATCCAATCAACATGTGGCCTACTGGCCATGTTATCAGGTCCATGGGCATCCTTATTTTTTTAGATTTTGAAATGGTTTTAGTAACCTACGTAACCACATGATTCTTCCTAGAAATAGAGGCTCGTCAGGTATTTTAAGACTCTTGGAATTTTATATAAAGCAAACACACTCTAATTTATCAATCTTATATCGGAAACTAACTTAAGAGTAAAAAAAAAGAAAAAAAAAGGGGGTCTTATCTCAAACACCCCCAACATAAGTTTCGGACAGCTTCTTTAATCAATGTCATCATATCGTGTGTGTGATTCTTGAACGTAATTTGGCTATGAACTCGGACTCATGCAACGCAAGCAACCGAATTTTGGTTATCAAGTTATAAAATATTTTAAATAATATTAGTGTCATATATAACTTCATCAAGTGATAGTTAGCTAATAGAGATCAACAACAATGGATATATTTAGGATTTTAAATTTGGTAGCTAGCAAGTGAGAGTTGGCCAAATGATTTGGTGATTCTGGTTTTTAGCCGACGGGATAAGAGTCTGTATTATATTTGATAATATTCAAACCCGGCGTCGACGGTGATTGTTACTGTTCACACATATAGAAGAAAAAGGATACAATAGTAAGATCAATGCATAGCCTAACATTAACATGGATCATCGAAGTGACGAAATGCAATGCAAACAGCGTAAAGCCTCATTTCATCCGTCTTCATGTGAAACTTTCTTCCAAGTTGTACGAGGCTGAGGACACTCGTTCGTACGTCAGGAGATCAAATTTGTTCACGTAGGGACGACGTCGTTGATGATTCTGAATTCCGATGCTGCAGAATCGCCCTTCGTAGGATGAGAAGAAACCCGAAGGAGTTGGAGGGGGAGGGGGGGTGGGGGTGGGGGGGCAATGGGGACTGCACTACAAATTGCAAGGCTTTTGAAGGAGACCCCTCTCAACAGCAAGATGAGCAACAAGAAAAGCATGAGAACCATCTGGATTCTGCTGCAGCTGGAGCTGCTTTTGGTGTTGCAGTCTGTAGCGGGAGCTGCTCTGCCTTCTCTGGCTGCAGCGGGTGTCCAGGTTCCCCCTTGAATGAACCACTTTTCCTTTCGCCTGTCAATCTGTCTCAACATTCTTTAGTTTGATCACCCATTTCACAAGTTGGTGTGCAGCGTCAAGAAGGAGGAGGAATACAAGTGCATGAGAAGAGATCCGTACATTGGAAACGCGAAGGATTCGGCTGAGCAGTGAGATAAGCTGGGGGGCAATGCTGCTTGCTCAGCTGGACGCCGCTCCTTCTGAGCATGTTCCCCGGCCTCTGCTGGGGGGTGTAGCGAATCAGTTTCTGCGTGGACCGAGTAGGATGCCATTGGACTGACAACGTTCTCCTTGGAGAAGCTGGAGTTCCCTACGTGGATGCTGAACAAAGACTCGTTGGAGGCCACACTCCACTCCATCGGGGTTGTCGACTTGGATCTTGCGAAGACGGAGGAGGGAATTCGATTCGGGTCCGCCGCATCTGACTTCTCCATTACCTGAGCCGGAGGAGACTGCCGGGGTTCGAGAATATGGGAGTCTGGAGGTGTTGCGGGTAAACTGATGATGTCGGTAGGATTCACAGAATCATTTGCACTTGTTGCTGCACCAGCTTGAGTTCCTACTCCTCGAGGGATGTCTCCGCGTTCGGGCAGTGGGGTTGACATGGTGAATTCCAACCGGAAGAACTCCTCCGACGACGACTCATCAGAAGAAGATGAGCAAGATGTTTCCTTGTCGACTTGGTCTTTTGATTCCTAGTGTGGGCTGGGCGTGTTAATCGTCCTCGGTGACGGTGGTGATGTTGATGTGCGGTTCCTCGAATATTCTTTCTTGCCTCTGACCTTCGTTTTTTGGCTACTCTCTCTGTCTCTCTGTGTGTGTGTGTCTCTCTCTGCACAAAGATTAAAAAAAAAAAAAAACAAACTTCAGTCATACGTATCCTTGGCAAGACATGAAATGAGAATAAGATAAGATCAATTAAACAATCAGATTCAGTAGTAGAAATAAATAAGAAGATCAAATACTTTTTAGTCGTACGTATGCTTTCGCAAGACATGAAATGAGAATACGATGATGTCAATTAACAGATTCAATAGCAGAAATAATGTGCAATCAATAAGAAGATTACATCATTACATCAAGTTAAAAAAAAAAAAAAACTATAACTACGAACGTTATGTCATGCCACACACACATAAATCTCCAATGTGTTGTTTGTTCCAGTGCCATTAAAAATCATATTATGCTAGACTAATATAAATAAATATAAAAGGGAAGAAAAGAAAAACTTGAGCAATCATATATAATTCATCTACAATCTATGCCATTAAGTTGCTTGTGTTGCTCCTTAAAACTTCATTACGGTCCGTTTAGAACATACGTTGACATACCAAAAAGGAGTTGGCAATAGAGATTTGTCTTTGAAATCATTATGAAATATTGCTGAAGAACAATCCTGAAATAACTGATTGGAGAATCCAAGACTTTGTGGATCCACAACAATCTTAGAAGCAGGTTGAATCGATCTCCGTCGAATTACCTTACCTGCTCAGGAAACAAGATCTCTATTGACCCCTCATCTCATCACCTTTCAAATGTTTCGTTAGGAAACAAAAGCATGCAGACACAAGTTTCTTCAGTAATCCGGTGCCTGGAATGGTGCCTGGAATCATGCAAAAATAAGATCCAATATTCTCAAAAGTGCAGCGAATCCGCGAAGAAGAGAGAGAGAGAGAGGTAAACTGCCATCGTACGTACCTTCAGATTTAGCATCAGAATCAGGAGTTGGACGGTAAAAATCACAGCTTTTTTCGCTTATTCTCATTCTACGTTCAACGACAGGGAACGAAATGGGAGAGGGGGGAGCGATAGAGGGCGAGGCCGAGGTCGAGGCGATCCTTTCGGTTCTGCTGTTTTGTATCGGATCCAAGATCACTCTGCAGATACATATCTTACAATATTGTTGGATGATCTGATCTCATGCTCGTCTGTCGATCTCCGACCGTCGGCTGCGGTAGCGGGTCGACCGAAGGCGAGCTTCACGTAGCAGATCCGCTGCGGAGCCCACGTCAGCGGCCGACCCGTGGGACCCGGACCTCCGCTGGAGAATTTTACGGGTCGCAACAAACCAGATAGGTTCCTCCAATTGATCAAATCAAATTAATTTTATAATGTATATTTGTTATTTAAATTAGATAAATGATTAAGATGACATGAGAGGATGGGATAAACAATATTAATGATATTTTTCGCTTTTGTTTAATGCATCCCATCCTGCATAAAGATTTGCATTGCATAAGCACATTGATGCACTTTTTAAGTACTTGGGCTTCTATGAGCTTTCGTTATACTCACTTCAAATATAATTTTTTATATATAATGTAACACAGATATGTCATAAATCTGAAAATTCAGATGGAAAAAAAAAATCCACATTTGCACTTCTGGGCTATCGTATTTGGAGTAAATTTATGAGAGGGGTCATAAAATTTCTACACATATTGATCGAGAACTCCAAAGTTTTCTATATACGACTTTGTGACAGAGGTGAGAAGGATAAATTGCTCGTTCACCCCCTTGTATTGAATTTGATGCATCATATGTATCGGTTCAATCTTTTTCACTTGGAGGCTCCTATGTTTTAATCTTTAATAGCAAGATAAATCATTAAATTATAGATATCTTCCTTCCAAAAAATCAATTGTTCCTTTTCCTTGAAATCCAATGCTAGGAGAGTAAATCACATCTTTTCTTCTTCCATATTTGATGATGGATAACTACTCCTACATGACGTTTGACTGTGTGATATGTACAATGCAATTCAAAAAATATATATATCCATGTCAAGATCTTATGCTTCATTCACAAGGTAGTGTCATACATTTCGACCTATCAAAAATTTCACTAGTTTTATGTCCAACACATTTCACTAGTTTGACGTTAGTATGATATATGGAATTCTTGTTAAGATCAAAAAAATATATCACAATGGATAATACCTCTGTCTTGATTCAACTCTAGCCTAAAATGACTCTTGAACGATTTTTCAATCGGTTTAACATATTTCATATTATTTTTTTTAGGAATAATAGTCACACACTTTTTTTTTCTTTTTATATGTCTGATAATCATTTCCAAAAAATTTATGTCCGTCACATCTTTCATATCAAAGCAGGCAGTTGGGCTTCCTTTAATTTGTCAATTTCCTAATAAATCAACATAGAAAAAAAAATTAAAAAAAATCAGCAATCGAAAACTTCTTGAAACAACGGATTGAATTTGTTGTTTAGTAACTAGGATAACATAAAAGGATTAGCTTGCTTACACCATTGTCCACGAGGTTGCTTTAAAGCATCTCTTATAATATTTGTAAATATAATGCTCTTTGTATTTGATGATTGATTGTAAGCAACTAAGGATCCTATGTTATACACGTGGAACCCTCTAAGGATGTTATTTACTAGTGATATCCAAGTCAATTACATGCGAGATGATATGTATAATAAGTTATATGATTTTTTTAATGTATTATTATTATTATTGATATGCTCTTATTTTATGTTAGCTATTACATATATTATGTTGTTCATGGATCAGTCCAATGAAAATCTGATCGTGATGAGATCATGAGAATGAGATCGATTCATCTTTAAACATAGATCCTGAATAATCCTATTTATAACTTACTCAAGAGGGTTATCAAGATAACTAAATAGATCAGTGTGTTATATGCCCATTCATATAATGGAGGTAGCTGGTCTCGTACTAAGGATATAGTGCATGTGTCCATTAGAGAATGAGTTCACTGATTAATTCGTTTATAATATATTGGATGGTTAATGATACCTAATGTCAAATAGTGACTTCATAGTCTCAGTTGTGTATCTGGTCCTTAAACTTGAGATACTAAGGATGTTTTATTTGAGTAGTCCATTCTTTAACATGGGACTTACGGACCTAAAAGTTTCAAATATAATATAGTCGATTATCAGGATTAGTAGTTAACCATACGAAGGTAATTAAGTGTTGATAAAGGATAATCTACTCTCGGTATCACGAGAGGAATATCCTCCATAATATTACTTAGAAAAATCCCTAGTTAGGGTCATTTGGATTAAGAAAAAAGGAGTCCTCCAAGAGAATCTGATTAGAGCGAGACTTGGATGGATTTCATATGAGACTTGACAGTATCATGCCCGATATATAAATTTTGAGATATTAAATGGACGAGAGACTATAGATACACTGTAACTAAGGATAGATATGTCCAATGAATTAAATTCTCTTTTACTATTTGGGGACTATGACGTAGTGGCCTAATACATCCATAGTTGATAAGTTAAGTAAATTGTTATGAGATAACAAATCACTAAGTCAAAAATAGTTTTGAGTTAGAAGGAATTCTGACATATGCAACTTAAGACCAACTCGGTATTCAACTTAAAGTTCACACACATATGGTAGGTATTATGACGAGTAGATATTCGAATATGAGATATTTACGAAGCTCATATATCATTAGATTTTATGGATGAGATTCAAGAAATAAAACCATTAGGGTTAAGTTGATAGGGATATCTATAAATAAGAATGGGTCACAGGGCTTATAGGCTAGAGACTTATGGCCACCTCCTCCTATTCTCCTCCCTCCGTCTCCTCCTGAGCCAATAGCCCTTATTTGAGGTGTGTGGACAGTAAGAAGGGTTGGTTGCTTCTTGGAGCAAGTGCACCCCTTTTAGTGCGTATAGATAGGAAGATCATGTTGCAATTTGACGAGCATTGTCACATCATCTGTCGTGTGGATCATCACTAGAGAGGAGGATGTCTGACTTCTTTCATCTATGTTTATGAATTTGGTTTTTCAGAGATATATGATCTCCCTGTTAGGAAACCTTAACGAGAGCATCACATGCGTAGTGAAAATCAAAACAAAAAATCAGTTTCCCACGTAGATCAAATCATCGTGCAAAAGATTGAGGTCGCAAGAAAAACATAAAAATTAAAAAATTATGATATATGAGAGATTTATTTTATCTAAGAAGCTCGTATATCCATGTATTCCATCCGGATTTAGAATATAGGAATATACGATCTCCCTAGGCAAAATCAATCTCTCACGTATCATACTTTTTTTTATCTTTGCGGTTTTTCTAGTCACCCCAATATTTTGCACGATGATTTGATCTACATGGGAAACCGATTTTTGTTTTGATTTCTGCTTCGCATGTGATGCACCTGCTAAGGTTTCCCAACAGCAATATCAGAGCCAAGATTTTCGTGTGAAAGATTATTTTTAAACTACGTGTGATGAGATTGTAGCACGTAGAACTGTTCTACGCATTTGTTGCAGCGATTGGCAGCGAAAGTAGGTGCCGCCTGTGGGCGAGGGGCGACCACTTGCATATTGTCTACATGCAGAGATGGCTGGCCATGGCCAAGGCCCCCTACACATGGGGCGGTGCCCCGGGCGATAGCCACGGGCATGGTCGCTGGGCGCCTGTGGTGGCCGCTAGCAATGGGTAGCCGCGACCACAAGAAGGGTTAACGCCCACCGTGGCTACCACCAGCAGGGGCAATGGCGCCAACCGCATGGGCAGCTACTGGCGGGCAAGGGCAACGGTCGCCTACGTAGGGGCAGTGGCGACCGTGACGATGGCGCAGATGGGGCAAGAGGGGTTATGACATTTTTTTAGAAATGGACTATTTTACCCCTCTAAATTTTAGAAATTCTGATGACTATCCTCATGTACATAGTTTCTAAAATACTCTCAATAATTCTAGAAATTTTGAGGATTATCCTCTTATCTAGAATTATGAAAATACCCTTGATAATTCTAAAAATTCTAAGCATGTCCTGATTTTCAAAAAATAATTAATTAAATAGTTTAATTAATATTATATATCTAGTAATCCCACATGATGTGATGTACATGTGATGTATGATGTGGCTGGATGATCATCAGCCATATATTATAATGTGTGTAATTGTGATTATTATTATTATTATTATTATTATTATTATTATTATTATTATTATTATTGTTATTATTATTATTATTGTTATTATGGTTCGCGAGCATTTGTTTTTCTCATTTATTGTCGGGCCTGCGTGCCTGTGATTATTTGTAATTACATGGAGAGGTGTAGCGGGAGCATGGAGGTTACAACGGGACCCACGATGCCATGGCGGGAGATTACGGCGCATGGTGATGCGATGATCCGACGGAACTGATGATGACGAGATTAACAATCACAGAGCATGGAGATGCACCGATGTACACATAGATCCTATTGTGAGTGATTGGGCTTATTGGCTTGGGCTTAATCATATTAGGTGACGACTCATAATCATCCGGTGTGGCTTGTATATGTGATGTGTTATATACCTACTAGATATATGTATATATATATTTGCATGCAATGTAGATATATATTAAATATGTATATGCGTGACACGATATATTAGGAGACCGATACAAAACAAAATCCCCTCCTACGATAATATTAAGTTGGTAAGCATGAGGTAATAAGATTGACCCACGTGGCCTTCCATCATTATAGGAAGAAATTGAATCATGACGTAGGTTGAGTCGGTCGAGTGACTCACATATCTACGTGATCGAGTTCTAGCCTACAACATATAGATGTCACCGATGACCTGAGGACATGGTATGACTTGGTCGAGCAATCGAGAGCATATCCATTGAATTAGACTCATCTTGTAACGATAGTGATGATTTAATTGAATTTCATGGTTGGTTGAGCAATCGAGACCATGATGATTCAGAGGCCGAACATGATGAGAATCACAAGAAGTTGTGATTGACAAGAGTTGTCTACCTTTTGGGCTTAGTGTAATTGGTCGAGTCCCTCGAGTTTGCACTAAGACGCCAATTGGATCCCAATCCCCACTAGGAGTCTATCGGAGACTTTCATCTTATGTGTCGAGGGTGTCACATGATTCCCTAGGAAAATAGTGGGAGTACACTAAGATAGAAGTTCATATCTTAATTAATATTTTATATAAAATTTGCATGTTATTTATTTTTTATATCTTATATTGTCAGAAACATGTCGCTCGCAAACCCCTTACGTGACATACTTGATGTCAATCACCTCACTGGTCCAAACTATATGGATTGGCTCTGTAATTTGAGAATTGTTCTAACTACAGAGAAAATCGTATACATCCTTGATATATTTGTGTCCACGCCAGAAGAAGGAGCAAGTGAGGATGAGATCGCTCGCCATGTGAAGTATATAGATGATTCCACGTTGGCAAAATATTATATGTTGGCCTCCATGACTCCTGAGTTATAGAGGCATCATGAGAACATGGATGCAGATTCTATCATTCTTCATCTCTGCCAGCTGTTTAAGAAACAGGGATGAACTCAAAGATATGAGATGTCTAAGATACTCTTTCAAGTCAGGACAATAGAAGGGACATCAGTTGAGAACCATGTCCTAAAGATGATAGAGTGGATCGAGAAATAGGTCTAGGAATAGTCCTAGAAAATAACATATACATTGATCTTATACTTTAGTCTCTACCAGATACCTTTTCTCACTTCATCATGAATTTTAATATGAGCAAGTTTGAGGTGACTCTCTATGAGCTCCTCAATATGTTGAGGGAAGCTGAGAGTGCCATCAAGAAGGAGAAGCCAGTTCTTTATATTGGTGAGATAAAAATTAAAAAAAAGCCAGTAAGACCCTTTAGAAGGCAAGAGTAAAAAAAGACCAGGTAATGCAAGGGTTTCTAAGAAAGACCCAATAAAGGATAAAGGACAGTGCTTCCACTGCAGCCAAGACGGGCATTGGAAGAGGAACTATAAGGACTACCTTACAAATAAGGTGAAACAGAAGCTTGGAGAAGCTTCAGGTATATTCATGATCAGTCTCCACTTGTCAGTTTCATGATAACACGTGGGTATTAGATATCGGGAGTGCTTATCATATTTGTAATTCATTGCAGGTTCTGACAAGACTTAGGAGATTGGCCAGAGGCAAGATGGACTTCAAGATAGGTAATAGAGTAAGAGTTGCTATAATTACTGTTGGGGAGGTCATCCTACATCTGCCTAGTGGAGTTATTATTGCATTAGATGCATGTTATTTTGTCCCTTCTATTATCAAAAATATTATTTCTTTCTCTTGTTTGACAATAGTGGATATAAATTTATTTTTGAGAACAATAGTTGTTTAATAATTATGGATGATGAGATCATCACTAAAGGGACCCTTATAAATGACTTCTCCATATATCATAAATATAAATATGTCTAAGAGGAAAAGAGATAAGATGGACAATATATACCTATGACATTGTAGGCTATGTCATATACATAAGCGAAGGATTCAAAAGTTGTTAAAAGATGGATACTTAGATCCATTTAACTATGAGTCATATACAACTTTCGAACCTTACCTTCATGGGAAGATGATCAACTCTCCTTTAGTGGAACTGGAGAGAGAGCCACTGAGTTATTGGAACTTATACATAGTGATGTATGTGGTCCCATGTTGACTTAAGCTATAAGTAGTTACTCATACTTCATTACATTCACTGATGATTTCTCTATGTATAGACATGTGTACTTGATGAAGTACAAGTTCGAGGCCTTTGAGAAATTTAGGGAATATAAGAATGAGGTGGAGAACTAAATTGGAAAGAGTATTAAAACTCTTCGATCAGATCGAGGAGGAGAGTACTTGAGTACGAAGTCCAACCATTTTCTTAGGGACAATAAGATTTTATTCTAGTGGACACCTCCTTATACACCTCAGCTCAATGATGTATCAAAAAGGATGAATCACACACTATTAGACATGGTGCGATCTATGATGAGTTTCGCTGACCTACCCGTCTCATTCTGGGGATATGCCCTAGAGATTACAGCTTACCTTCTAAACAGAGTTCCATCAAAATCGGTAGTGTGTACAACATATAAGATATAGAAAGGAAAGAAACTCGATCTTAAGGTAGTTAAGGTTTGGGGCTGTCCTACACACGTTAGAAGACACAACCCTGACAAGTTGGAATCAAGGATAGAACAATGCACGTTCATGGGATACCCTAAGGAGACTTGGGATATTATTTCTATCATCCCAAAGACCGAAAGGTCTTTGTTGCCAAGAGAGTTGTGTTCCTTGAAAAGGAACACATTCTTGGTGGAAATAGTGGAAGTGAGATAGAATTGAGCGAGGTTGGAGAACCTAGCTCAAGCACCATTCTAGAGCCCGAGTCTATTCAGGTACCTAACACATAAATTCTAACTTTGTGTAGGTCTAGCAGAGTATCTTACTCTCTTGAAAGATATGTGGAATATATCAGTAGAGAGGACTCTCAGGATGTTGATCATCAAACCTACGAGGAGGCTATTATGAGTATAGACTCTGGGAAATGGCAAGAAGTTATGAATTCTGAGATGGATTCTATGTACTCTAATAAGGTTGGGAACCTTGTGGATGCGCTTGAGGATATCGTACCCATCGGTTGCAAGTGGATCTTCAAAAAGAAGATTGAAGTAGATGGAAAGATAGAGACCTATAAGGCAAGACTAGTAGCTAAAGGATATCGTCAAAGACAAGGAGTTGGCTATGACAAAACATTTTCACATGTAGCTATACTTAAGTCCATTAGAATTCTTTTGGCCATTGCAGCATACTATAACTATGAGATCTGGCAGATGGATGTCAAAACGATATTCCTCAATGGCAACCTCGAGAAGGACTTGTATGTGATACAACTAGAAGGATTCGTATCTAGAGAGAGTCCAGATAAAATGTGTAGGTTGCTCAAGTCTATTTATAGACTAAACCAAGCTTCCCGAAGTTGGAACATAAGATTTGATGAGACGATCATATCTTATGATTTTTTTAAGAACGAAGATGAGCCTTGTGTATACAGGAAAGTGTGAAAGTGCTATCACCTTCATGATATTATATGTGGATGACATCCTAATCATTGGGAATGATATAGGAATGCTCTCCACAGTAAAGACTTGGTTATCTAGAAATTTCTCTATTAAAGACTTAGGGGAAGCATCCTATATTTTAGGGATCTTGGATCTATAGAGATAGATTTAAGATGATGCTTAGCTTCTCTCAATCTATGTACATAGACTACATTATCAAAATGTTTGGCATGAGTGTGAACCTCTAGGACCAATTTAAGAGAATCACATACTCTTAAATTATAGCAATCAGTATTCTACATAAATTTTAACACAAATTTGCATCATATCATTGAATAAGTTTTAAAAAGATATCCAAGATTAGTATCATGTGTCATCAATGTATATTTCTCCCCCTTTATCATCAACAAAAGGGTGAAATATAGTACTAAAGATTTTAAGGCTCATGAAATTTTACCAAACAGTAGAAGAACTCTTAATAAATTTCAAAAAGAATATTAAGATGTGCTCAAAAGTCCAAGTTGAAACTATTTTAATCACACAATCATATCATTATAATAAAATCATAATTATTATTTTAAATCATCATATATATATTCAAATCAACGTACATTATCATCATACGTGATTTCTAATCATCATATCTTCTCCCCCTTTATTATCAATAAAAAGGAGAAGTGCAATTAGCAAGTTTTTGATATATGAAAACTTAGCAATTTAGTAAATTTTTCATCACTTTAGAACATGCAAGCTAATGAGTTCTTTCTTCTTTTTTAGAAGTGCAAGCTAGCAATTTTTTTCTTACTTTACAATATTTAAGCTAGCAATTTACACCATGCAAGCAAATGAGTTTTGCTCCCCCTTAATAAGATGAAAACATAATTTTTTTAAAAAAAATTCTTTTTTTCTTTGAATAATAAATAAGAAATAAGGAAGGGGAGTGTAAGACATTATATTACAAAAATAGGATCAATCTTTTATATGTAAATTTTAAAATCCAAGAATTGATATCTACCCATACAATTTAATTCATTTAAATCAAGAGTAGCACATCAAGTGATTTCATCAAATATTTAATGTCAAAGACATATATCAAGCATCATATAAGTTTATGTTATATATATTTTTTCCTTTGTAAATATTCATCAAAATTCATGAAACAAGAATAATCTTTAAAACTATCTTATCACAAAAATTTGAATCCTCTTCTTATGTTCATTTTAACTAGAGTAATTTCAAAAGTAAGCTAAAAAATCCAAGAAATCGAAGAAAAATTAAGAGCCACTCATGGATTTAAATTGTGTGATTTTCTACACAAATAGTAAATCATGTGTTTTTATAGACCACCTTTCATTTATATTTTCTTCCCTTTTTATAAACAAGAAGTTAAAAACAAGGAAGAAAAAGTGAAAAACATCATATCATAAAAATGCTCAATTTTATAGATATAAATTTTATAGATATAGATTCTAAAATTTAAGAAAAAAATCAAGAGCCACTAATGCAATTTAATTTATCTTATGCAAATTTCAAGCAAGGTAGCAAATAATGCATTTTACATATATTTAGAAAATTTAAAATTCTATATTTTCTTCTAAGCAATGTTTTTCATTCAATATTATCATATCAAATTTACTTCCAATCATATTGATAATTTTATTTTCCCCTTTGTTAATATAAAAAGAAAATATGATGGTTTAATTTTTTTGTTACAATGCCCGAAAGTATAATATGATCATGTCATAAAATCAAATCTTTAAGTATCAAAAGACATTATTAATAAATTTGCCCCTCCTTTTGTTTGTAAATTTTAACATAAGTAATCAAGAAATCTTATGTATTCAATAGAAATCCAATCATACAAATCTCATATATTCATAATTTTCTTTTTAGCAAATTGCTCCTAGCTTTTTTCATAATCAAGATATTTAAATTCGTTATTGCAAAGTATCATTTTTGTCTTTTCCTTATCCATTGTCAAAGTAACAATTAGGAAGTTCATGTAAAATTCATAATCAAAGTATTCATATAAAGATTTCAAGTTCCATTTTCTAAACTTGACAAAATCATGATAATATCTTATTTATTTTCAAATCATTAAATCATCAAAATCACTTTCATAGTTCAAGAGATTCATAAAAAAAATAACATAATTGACTTATTAATCTCCATTTGAAAAATTTATAAGATAAAAAAAATTTCAAGAAAAATATATTCTCTTTTTATTCCATACAACCATTCCTTTATATTTTAAGTCAAATAAAAACATGCATTTTCATTTAAAACCAAAAAAGAGCTTTCATTATGACAAAGATCAATAAGCCATAAATCGCAAAGATCATCATACATCATTTTGAAATATAAACTTATTAAGCATGGTCATAATCCATCATTAATTCATCAAGCATGGTTTCATAAAACATCTTCAATTAAAATTTAACCTATCTCAATTTCAACTTTTAAAAGAGTATAACTCTTTACACATAATGCAAGGAGTTAACAAACTCATTTCTAAATTTTTATTTATTTTATATTCAAATTCAAAAATAATCTATCATTTATCAACACATATTTAATTTTAATGGACAACTAATCAATCATTCAATAATCATAGCATTTAAGTCATTCAACAATAATTTTTCCAAATATTCAAGCCAATAATTTTAATCTTAGCATTCAAAAAATCTCATTTTTGTAAGTTTCAATAAATATATTTTTTAAAAACTAAGGTTGTTTGATTCTATGTCATTTTAATACTTGTATGTTCTAGCTATGCATCATCAATATTAATTGTATAATGATGAACCATCAAAAGATTTATTTATTAATTTTAATTTCAATAATTTTCTTATTTCTACTTAGGCTAATAAGCTTGAAAGAGTATTAAATCTAAGTAATATATTTTGAGCATCTACTTTTAAAACATTACTTAGTGCTCATAGTGTTATTAGGAAACAAATTTATAAAATGTGGGAGGTTTTGATTTAGGTATCAATTAAGTTTCGATCATTCATGATATATTCTTTATATTTTCTCTAATGGCTTAAGGTTGTTTATGATTCATTTATGAACCCAAATTAATTTATATAGACTATAATTTTTGAATGGATATTTGTATGTTTTATGTCATAATTTTTCACAAGAATTATACTTGATTCTTGGTGGCACATTTAATGTAGGTCCTTTTACAAAAATGGTTGACTTTTGTTGAATATTACCAACAAAGCCTATGTCATTTCTACTATTAATATGACCCTTATTAGCAAGAATCATATTAAGAAATTTATTCCCTATTTCAAATTTTCCTAAGGTTTGTTTTAGCATGATGTTTTCTTCTTTAATGTTGTTTAGCATTTCACATTTAAAACTAGGATTATGTGATGCTAATAACTCATGCATTTCATCAACTTTATCAACTAACAAATCATGTTCACTTTTAAGTAAATTAAAAGATTTGCTAAGTTTTTTAAACTTATCAAATAAATCATTGAACATGTTTAATAATTCTGAAAAAGAAATACTTAATGAATCACTAACCTCATCGTCGATGGCCATAAGAGTGAGGTTTTCCACTTCTTGGTTATGCATTTCATCCTTGGAGCTCCTCGGCTTCTTGCATTCATAGCAAGATATTTTGTTAATCTTTAAATTATTTTTATGGTTCATGTTGATTAATTTTTTTGGTTCATTTGTCAAATGCTCAAAGTCTTCATCACTAGAGATTTCACTCGAGGAGTCATATATTCTTCTTAATTCACATTCCTTTCGGTTCTTAGAAAGATATTTTTCTTATTTATTTTTAAAAGTATTTTTATTTAATGATTTATTTAGATTAAGTGTGCTTTCATATCTTATTTCTAATGTATACCAAAAATCGAAAGCCGAATCACAAGCGGAAATACGATTAAACTCATTCTTATCAAGAGTACAAAACAAGGCATTCATAGCCTTTGCATTTAAAAAAAATTATTCATTTCTAAATCATTTAGCTCATTCATTGGGTTGAAAGATTTTTCAAATACATTCTCAACAACATTCCATAAATCAAGGTCCAAAGAGATAAGAAAGATATGCATCCTTATCTTTTAATACATATAATTCGTCCCATTGAATATGGGAGGATGTGAGATGAAATGTCCTTTATTCATGCCAAAATAAGTCATTTACTCAAGCGGGTGTTAATCTAATGAGTAACTACCTTGCTCTGATACCAATTGTTATGATCAATTAGCACTAAGAGGTGGAGGGGGGGGGGGATTGGTGCAAGAGTAAATTAACGTTTTAAACAAAAAACTTCTTACTTTAAGTAAGATAGAAAATCCAAAACTTTTGATTTAAGTTAAGCAAGTGAATCTTATAAAGAATAAGCAAATCTGAATAATGAGATAGGCAATGTCGGAAGTGAATTACTTGATTTCGAAACCTTGATTTCAAAATATAAATAAAAAAATAATATTTATGTTTTGAAATCAACTAAGAACCTGGCAATTGTAAGCAGTAAATCAAAGTAAAAACACTTACAATTATAGTGGTTTAGTACTAACTGGCCTACATCCACTTTTGAGTTCTCCTCCTTGAGGCACACTGACGTCCACTGTCGATCTCCTTTAGGTAAAGATTAAACCCTTACAACACCTACAATGGAGATAAGATTACAACTCTTAGAACACTCCCTTACCCCTTTTTTTCCTTTTATAATTCACACAATATTTTCTCAGAATAGAATACCCAAAATTATTGTGTGGAATGCAAGAAAACTTGAGATATTTATAGCCGTAAATGGCTTTAAATTTTAAAGCCAAAATTCAAATATACCTGAAAAATCCGGATATATGCGGTTTACCCTCTGACCTGGCTGGCTCAACCGCTTGGAACCCTAGGTATGAGTGGTTTACCCGTCGGCCCTGGGTGGTTCAGCTGTCGTCAGCCGCCTAAAAACCTGGGTGACGACGGTTTACCCACTAGAATCTCTAGAAAAATGGTTCTCTCCACTTTTCAAATTTCAGCTTGAACCTGATATTGACTAATCCTTTGGTCAACCAATTGAGCTCAACTTGAGCTCAATCAAACCTTAATAGTAGACCTGGTTGCCTCTTTGAGTTGATTTTCAAATCATATTTAAATCGGACCCACTCTTAACCTATAACTTAAAGATTATAATCAAACATGACCACCAAGCTTATAACCTCATTCCCGCAATTTGGCAACCTCCGGATTCTATAGCGACGAGTCTTACGGTCTTCCTCCAATGATCTCTCGGCGTGTTCCTAGCGAGCTTCCCGATCTCTTCGACGAATCTCCTAGTGAACTACCAGCGAGCTCCCTCTATATCGTTCAATCCTTGGCCCGATGCCTAAGCTTGATCTTGGGTCCATGTCTTATCTGTAATTATTTTTCATAGTCATGGTTAACTTGCATGATGCTAACTATAACTTAATTAATTATAATTATAATTGCCAAACACATCCACTTCAAGATCTTCCCAACTCCCAATAAGCTTTTCGGCTACCCATGATAATCTTCCGGTGAGTCTTAGTCTTCTTCTAGTGAACTCTCTTAGGCCATCCTGATAAGCTCCTAACACCTTCGGCAAGCTCCAGACGCACTCCTGGCGAGTTCCCAACCGTATCGTTCGAACCCCGGTCCGATGCATAGACTTGACTTTGGACAATCCTGATTGTCATATTTTCTCTGTCGAAATTAATCATACATCAATCAACTTCTAACACCCCATGTTAGATCAATAACCCATCAATTGATTTTATTATTAAAATCTGAGATTCAACACATTAGTGACAGTGTATATTATATATATTATGCTATGTACCAAGCTTGATAAAACACTCTGAGTGTTATGAACAGGAATCAGACATATTAAAGTTTGGAATACTAGAAGGTAGTAAAGTGTATCTTTAATACATAATAATGACTAAGGATCTTTTACTTGTATACAGAGGAGGCAGCTTCTAGATTCAATACCACCGATTCAAGTTTTTAGTCTAATGTCAATGATAACAAGTTGAACTCAGGGTACGCTTTCACCCTAAATAGAGGAGTAGTAAGATAGAAGAGTTCCAAGCAAGATACCACTGTTGACTTGACTACAAAGGCTGAATATATTACTACGATAGAAATAATAAAGGAAGGAGACTATATGAAGAAATTTATCATGGATTTGGTAGTCGTACCGAGCAGCGAGGAGTTGATTCCCATATATTACGATAAAAATAGGATGATTGATCAAGCGATGGAACCTAAGTCTCATCAAAAGCATGTTCTAATGAGGTTCCACTTGATCAGAGAGATCATAGCCTATTGTGATGTAGTTACTGGTTACAAGTATCCTATAAGACAATCACGTGAGTGATGACATGTGTCACACACTGAGCGATTTCTTTGCTTACTGTTGTTATTAACATATTCTCACTTTATGTTACCTTTGCATATATAATGATGTCCTTGGATTTGTGCAATAGAAATTAGATCGTGATGAGATCATGATAATAACATTGATTCACCTTTAAACATAAACCCTAAATAATTTTGGTCATATATTACTCGAGAGGGATATCGAGATAACTAGATAGACTAGTGTATTATATATCCATCCATATAATGAAGGTTACTAGTCTCATAGCCACTCATGTGAGGATGTTAAGGGTGCAGTACAAATACTCATTAGAGAATTAAGTTCACTGATTGATCCACTTACGGAATACTGGATGGTTAATGATACTTAACATTAGACATAGTCCTAGTTATATGTATTCCTTAGACTCGAGATACCAAGAATGTCTTATTTGAGTACTCCTTACTTTGATGCCAAACTTATAAGTCTGAAAGTTCCAAATCTAATACAACCAGTTATTGAGATTGATAGCCAACTTTATGAAGGTAATCTAGTATCAATAGAGGATCATCTACTTTTGGTATCATAAGAATAGTATCTTGTATGTTCTTGCTCAATTAAATCCCTAGCCATAATTGCTTGGGTTGAGAGAGAAGTTCCACAGGAGAATTTGATTAGAGCGAGACTTAGATGGATTCCATATAAGGCTTGATAGTGCCATGCCTAATATATAACCTTTGAGATATTAGATGGATGATGGACTATAATATATGATAACTAAAGATAGACAAGTTTAATGGATTAGATTCATATGTACCGTTTGGGGACTATGACATAATGGCCTAGTATATCAATAGTCGATGAGTTGAGTATTATTATGAGATAACAATTCACTAAGTTAGAAAGAGTTCTGAGTCAAAAGAAGTTCTGATAGATGCAACACATGGCCAACTTGGTATCGGATTTAGAGGGTCATATAGTGGATGTTGTGACGAGTAAAGGTTCAAATATGAGATATCTAAGGAGCCCTTATTTTATTAGATATCCAATATTTATTATATTCTATGGATGAAATATAATAAGAGCTAATAAAAGATTATTGGGTAGAAATCCATCAATTCAAGAGGTTTGGGTAATTGGATGAAGATCCAAGACCCAATAGGGTAGGATTCATTAGGGTTAAGTTTATAGGGATCTCTATAAATAGGAAGGGGCCATAGGACTTTTGGGCTAGAGACTTTTGGCCGCCTCCTCCTATTATCCTCTCTCCTTTTTTTTCTCAGTCCACCACCAATTTACTTGGTGTGTGAGAACAATAAAGAAGAAATGAGTTCTTCCTCCATGCTTGCTGCAAGATGGTGCACAAAAGCTGTAAAGAATGTGTGCAAAAGCTACGAGTTTTTACACTATAAGGGATGAGTATCGTCGCTTCTTCCACCATGTGGATATCATTAGGTAGGAGCACATCTGACCTCCTTTATCCTCTCCTTTTGATCTGGTTTTTTAGGAATATACAATCCCTCTAGGTAAAATATTTAAAATGTGTTATACATTTTTGGGTTTACAGATTTTTCGTGCATCAATCATCGAACAACAACATGATAAATATAGGAAACCAATTTTGTTTTTATTTTCTATTATGCATGTGATACTCCTATCGGGTTTTCCAATATTGATATCAAAGCTAGATTCATCGTGTGATGATTGTCTATAAACTTCATATATTTTTATGAATCGTCTAGATTATTTTCTACATAAATTGTAATGAATTTTGTTGTAGTTTCTCAGACCTAGACAACACCTTTTCTCACTGATGTGAGGTGTTGTTGAGAGGCTTTTTAATTCAAAATTATTGACATAAAAGAGGGAGAAGAGGGTAGCAACTATTACTACCCTTATGGTTCAGTCGAAGGCTACTTGCAGCTTTAGCCAAGAGCCCTAGAAAAGGCTCTCGGCCTAGCCACTTGTTGCAAACCGAGAGCAACCATGCTGCTCTCAACCAAGCAGTAAGCCACCATGCAGTCAAGGAGTCCTGACCATATGAAGATGCTGGTTATATGTGCCCTACAAGCCACTAACGTGAGTGATGACATGTGCGACACATTACACAATCTTTTTACATAATTATTGTATATATTGTCTATTGTATATTATATTATGATGTCCTTAGATCTATACAATAAAAATCGGATTATGCTTAGATCACGATAATGAGGTTGATTAACTTTTAACACATATCCTAATTGTCACGGGCTTAGTTGATTTTGCCTAAGCCGTGCGGAACCCATGCGTGTCCGTCCGCAAAGGTCAACCCTCCCCGAGATCTCCTAAAATCCCACAGACTTACAAAAAGAGAAAACGGGCCAGAAGAAGCAACTCCCACGGGATCCACAAGCAACTGCTCAAGAAAAACACTTTATAAAGCCAAAATACAAATTACACCCATGGACATTACAAACTCAGAGAGGTTGCACACAAAGGATAGTGGTCCACTACAGACCGAAGTCCCCACAAGTGCTTATAAGACACACTTGTATTTACAAGCCAAACTTGGCCATAAAGCAAATCAAACTACTAAGCTCAAGCTTCTTGTTGTACAAGATATGTACCTAAACCAAGGACAGACTAACACAAGCATTTCATCAAATACCTTGTTTACATTGTTGTCCGTGACATTCTCCCCACTTATTCCTTCGACGTCGTCGAAGCCAGAAGACGCATCTCCTCGCATTCTGAATCTTTAATCTTCGCTTTGCAACACGCCTTTGGCTCTCCGCATTGTTGAGTAGTCGAACTCTAATCCGCCATGCTGCTTCAACTCACCAATGACTGAATCTGGTGTGGGGTTGGCTGAGTTGTGTTGATCCTTGTTAGTTCTCGCGGATCCCTCTGATGAAGGAAAAGACCTACCTTATTATGTGCCAGTATCGCAGTATACTCATATTGCTTGAACTGGGTAGATGCTTGTTGGAGCTTTAACGAGCATCGCCTCAGACTTTGAAGTTTTTAAGGTCCTTTCTCCATAATGTTTGCCCATTGAACCTTCTTCCGTTGTTAGTTGTCACTTCCAAGTATGTTCGCATCACTCCCTCTTAGTCAATTGGGAAATGAAGTGGAAAAACTACTCTCAATAGCCCTGATCACCAACGGTGAGGATTTGACAACCATTGTCTTCCATAAGCTTTCTTTGAAGGGTCACTGAACTTGTGCAGAGCTCCCCTGCTTGGATAAGTAAGAGAACTGGGATACTTAACTTCACCCATTCTCTTCATAGTTGAGAAGGTAAGGTGGCTTCTCTCACCTCCTCGAGTTAAGAGAACTGGGGTACTCGGTTTCGCCCATTCTTTCGAGTTGAGAAGACAAAGGTTACTCAATTTCGCCTGGCAAAGGTTACTTGATTTCGCTTGCCTCCTCGAGTTTGTACTTCATGCATTGAGCTGGTTACTAACATTCGCCTGCTCTTTGCTCACACTTCTGAAGCACTTGAAGTGGTTGCACTCCTTGCGTTGGGTTAGCTACTGTGATTCACCTTCCCACTGCCATTGAACAAGATGGCGGAGGCCATGCATGAGAGTTGCAGTCTGTCTCTCCATCGACCAAGGAGAACTGCTAGGAGGACATAGTGGTGTCGGCGGTGGTCGAAAGGCGAGGCGACGAGTCCAGCGAGGCTCACCCAAAAGCGTCGGTTAGAGGAGGTGGACTCGGAGGAGCTTCTGCCATAGAGTCACCGATCGCGAAGGAAGGATTAAGATGCAGGCAGATAGTAGTGCTATGGGCTTGGCGCCATGCTGATCACGGGACTTGTGAAGTCATCGATCCTTGCCCTCATGAAGGGACAACATTGGTCGTAAAGGGGCCAGGAGATGGAGAATACAAGGTAAACTCAGTACCAAGGCGAGGCGGAAACATAAGGCCATGTCGATGGGCTTCTCATCAGATAGAATTAAGGGACTTGGGTTGATGCGAGTGCTCGACCGAGGGAATGAAGTAGGTAGTACATTGCCTTTCTACTCAAGAGGAGTAGGCGACAAGGTGATGGAGAAGGCGGTACAATCCCAGGCCGGATCTATCAAAGTTTACTCCAACTTGGGTCCCCAACTTGGAGTAAGTCTTTGATAGATCGTGCTGGGATTGCCTCCATCACCTTGCCTACTCTCTTGAGTAGAAAGGCCATGTCCGCCATTCACGTTGAGCACTCTGCATCAACCCAAGTCCCTTCGCTATCCGATGAGAAGCCCATCGACATCGTCTATGAAGTTTCTTGGCCTCGCCCTGCCTCTTGGTACTGAGTTTACCTGATTCTCCACCTCCTTGGCCCCTTTACGACCAATGCTATCCCTTCATGAGGGCAAGGATCGATGACTTCATGGAAGTCTCGATCTGTGACCATGGCAAGCCACTACTATCCATTACCTTGCATCTTCATCCTTTCCTCGGCGATGCGCTCTCGTGCTGTCCTCTCTAACCGACGCTGGTGTAGCTGGACTCGTCGCCTTTCGACCACCGCTGACACACTCCTACTCCTGGTCGATAGAGAGAGCGCAACTCATGCCTCCGCCATCTTGCTGGCATGGCTCATTCTCCTTAGCTTCCTTGGTAGTAACGTTCGCTTATTCGGCTTTGTCCTCGACTTGCGGGCCCTTGCGAATGTGAGCAGCTCCAACTCTCCAATTGCTCGGTTAATCAAGTCCTCCATGGGACTCACCGGTACTTCGACTACTCTCTCGATGGTACATGCCCCATATCGGCGACAAAGGCTTTCATCCGATGCAAGCTTGATGCATACACACGGAAGATCTGCCTCTCTGGCATTCACTCCTTGAATCCATGCCCTTCTTCTTGCTACATGGTTCACCAAGTGGAGCTCCCAGCTCGATCATTCACATGATCATGTCCCCCTCCATGGGACTCAGCACGTGCACTTGGACTTCTTCCTCGGTGGTATCAGCCATATCGATGACTAAGGCTTTCATCCAATACAAGCTTTGATGCACACACGAAGATCCGCCTCTGCGGTACTACGGCATTCACTCCTTGAATCCATACCCCTTCTTCTTGTTGTGTCGTACACCAAAGTGGAGCTCCTAGTAACTCCTGATCATACCTCCGCATGATTTTGTCCCTCACGGGACTTGATTGCCTGTATTGCATTGCCACGAACTATTCCACCATGATCCGCTGCACCATGTCGCCTCCTGGTGACATCTCCATTGCATACAGATTCTCGTGTGATGAACTCGGACTACGACTTCTCCACATGTGGCCTCTGCCAACACATCGTAGGGCCTCCGCCATCTCCGATTTTTTTTTTTTTTTAGTTCGCTCCCTTGGCAATTCCCCTTCGTCCCCCCCACTCCTGGGTTACACCTGGATGAAACATAGCTCTAGGATAGTCCGTCGCCTAGTAGCTCTTGAAGTCCTCTGACTTCGCTAGAGTTGGTGCACCATTGTCTGGATCTTGGGCCTCTATCCCCTACCAACACAATCTTGCTATGCACCTCCTGTTCTTGACAACTCAAATGGCAACACTGTGGCATATTCTTCAAGAGTACCCGCCTCTGCATCCTCTTGCCCCGTACTAAGGTCTCATGATCCTAACTTTGCCTCCACAAGTTGAATCACCTTAGTTACTCCATCAAATGCATCTCTTAGGTAACTTGCATGTGCCTTGAAGCTCCCTTCATCTTTGGCACCATGCAAAATAAGTCTGTCCCATCAGAATGAAGAACCCATGGAACGACATGATCCTACTCTTGCCTCTACAAGAGTTCACGCCCTTGACCTCTGTCCAAGGAAAGCTTCGTGCCTCTGCTCCATGTTCCATCTTCTATGTCGACTCCCTTCATGCGGCTTGGATACTTCACCGAGTTCCACCCAAGTCGCTCTGCTCCTCGATTTACACTGAGTTGATAGTGGCCCTCACGTCTACCATTTTACGGGTCAGCCCTCTGTTGAGTTCGATTTCTGCCTCGACTCTAAGTGTGCCTTCATATGATGTTGCCTTGGATTGCTCCCCCACTTGATCTCGAAATGCATCCACCAATGCATTACCCCCTTCGAGATCATGCAACAACTCTTCATCGCTCACTCGGTCCATTGAGCTTTATGGAGATATAACCTTGAGAAACTCTTCCTCAATATGTGCAGTCTGTTACACATGATTCTCCCACTAGAGAACTAGGACTTATCCCTCTTGGATATCTGTCCTGCTGGAGCAACTTTTTCTCTTTACATACTTCCCACTGGAAGTTTCGGAGACCATCATCCCCTTTGAACTACTCCGTCTTACTGAACTTGTGCTTTGTTCTGCCCCCATAAATGTAATTGCTAGATTACGACCCTTCTCTAATACAGTCTCCACTGCACCCTTCAAGGTCTAGCAACATGGTGAATTTGTTGCACATTTCAGCCACCTACGGACATATCCTTTCCATGTTGAAGAGAAGGTTCTGATGCTCCATGGCGCCGAGTTCTAATCGCGCCTTGGGATGGCCACGAACACTCAGTCATCCATGTACAAGCCCTAGCATGAGTTTTGAATCCTTCGAGTTAGCAATTCCCCTCACCTCTGTGAGCTTTGCACAACTCTTTCGGTCGTTACACAACACCTCCCACCTTGCACGGTCTCATCTTTCACCAAGCACCCTGCTTTGCCTTAAGCCTCAAGTTTGGTCGCCGCCGAGCTATAGCTCAAACTCAACCATCCCAATCTTTGTGTGCTACGTATTCTTCTTCGCTTGCTTGTCCTCGTGGTGCCTCTCGCGCAAAGGGGTTGGCTATTCCTTGAATGCCAAACCAGGATGCTCGCTCCTCTGAGCAACTCCTTTCCCTACATCTCAATGTCTGTTTCCCCCAAACGGTTGCGCGTGCTGGCTGTCCTCCACGTTTATATGGCAAGTGTTTTTGCGTGTGCTTGTCCCGCTCTGATACCACATTGTCATGAGCTTAGCTAATTTTGCCTAAGCCGTGCGGCACCCATGCGTGTCCGTCCGCAAAGGTCAGCCCTCCCCGAGATCTCCTAAAATCCCACAGACTTACAAAAAGAGAAAACGGGTCAGAAGAAGCAACTCCCACGAGATCCACAAGCAACTGCTCAAGAAAAATACTTTATAAAGCCAAAATACAAATTACACCCATGGACATTATAAACTCAGAGAGGTTGCACACAAAGGATAATGGTCCACTACAGACCGAAGTCCCCACAAGTGCTTATAAGACACACTTGTATTTACAAGCCAAACTTGGCCATAAAGCAAATCAAACTAGGGCTGCTAAGCCTACTGCAAGCCCGCTTCTTGTTGTACAAGATATGTACCTAAACCGAAGGACACGGACTAACACAAGCATTTTATCGAACACCTTGTTTATATTGTTGTCCATGACATAATGAAGTATGAGTAACCACATATAGCATGAGTCAACATGGGACCACATTCATTACTATGAATGAGTTCTAACAACTCAGTATCTCTCTCTCTCTCTCTCCAATTCCACTAAAAGGAGAGTTAGTCAACTTTCTACGAAGGCAAGGTTCGCAAGTTGCATACGACTCATAGTTGAATGGATCTAAATATTCATCTTTCAACATCTTTTGAATCTTTCCTTTATGGATATGACCTAGCCTACAATGTCATAGGTATACGTTGTTCACCTCATCTCGTTTCCTCTTAGACGTATTTATATTCATGATATTTAGAAAAATGTCTATCACATATAAGTCGTTAATCAAGATCTCTCTTATGATGATCTCATCATCTAAAATTAATAAATAAATATTATTCTCAAAAACTAATTTATATCTGCTAACTATCAAATAATAAATAGAAATAATATTTTTAATAATAGAGGGAATATAATAGCATGCATCTAATATAGTGGTAGTTCCATTGGGCAAATGTAGGGTGACCTCGTTAATAGTAACTACAGCAACTCTTGCCCCATTGTCCATCTTGAGGTCTATCTCACCTCTTGCCAGTCTCCTAGGCTTTACTAGAACATGCAATGAATTGTAGATATGATAAGCACTCCTAGTATCTAATACTCATGTGTTATTATGAAAATCTAACAAATGAAGACTGATCATGAATGTACTTGAAGCTTCTGTTTCGCCTTCTCTGTAAGGTAATCTTTGTAGTTCTTGTTCTAGTGCCCTTCTTTCCTTTTTATTATTGGTCTCACCAACCTAGAGAACTGGCTTCACTTTCTTGATGGTGCTCTTAGCTTCTCTCAATATATTGAGGATCTCAGGTAGAGTCACCTCAAACTTGTTCATATTGAAGTTTATAATGAAATATGAAAAAGAATCTGTTAGGGACTGAAGTATACGAGCAACACACAGGTTATCATCTAGGACTATTCATAAACCTGTGAGTTTATCAATCCACTCTATCATCTTTAGGACATGGTTCTAAACTGATGCCTCATTTGTCATCCTGGCCCGAAAGAGACTCTTAGATATCTCATATCTTTGAGTTCTTCTATATTTCTTAAACAACTAGCGAAGATGAAGAGGGATGGAATTGACATCCATTGAGTCATTGAGGCCAACATATAACACTTTGCTAAGGTGGAATTGTCTATATACTTCACATAGTAGAGGGTCACATATATATGATAGATATTGCAACAAGTAGAGATTTGGATATGAGATCTCCGACAAGCCCCTATTTATTAGATCCTTTGAGTGAGACCCAATAAGCGAAAATAGTAATTATTAGATAAAGATCCAATAATCCAATATACTAGGGTAATTGAACAGAGATCCAATACCCATCAGGGTAAGATCCATTAGGGTTAAGTTGACAAGGACATCTATAAATAGGAGGGGACCAAAGGGGTCATAGGTTAGACCTATTTGGCTGCCACCTCCTATTCTCCTCCCTCCCTCTCTTCCTCAGTCGTCAGCACCATTTGGTGGTGCGTGAGGACAGCAAGAAGGAGTTGACCCTTCTTGATTACTACTATGAGGTGATGCACAAAAGCTGCGAGTAATGTTCGCAATCTCATATTGTACCAAGATATCGATTAGTTGTTAATACGGTACATATCGAGCTGTACCGAACATACTGACATATAATATACTAAGATACCAAGTTATACCGAGCGGTATAATATGGTATTGCAAACCTTGGTTGTGAGGATTTGCACTGTAAAAGGAGTGCTACCGCTTCATTTATCGTGTGAATCACCGCTAGAGATGACATCTGATCTTTTTTATCCACGAACTTGGGTATGCATTTTCAAGAATCTACGATCTCCCTTAGGTGAGAAGGTATCACACATGTCATATAGTTTTTTAGATTCTTTATTTTTTTAATGCATCGATCTTCGCATAATGATCTGATATTAATTTTTTAAAAAATTTATTTTATTTTTATTCTTCCATTATACATGTGATGTGATGCTCCCCAATGCTACCCAAGTTTTGATCATTGTAATAAGAGAATAGCCTGCAAGAACTTGGGAAGCATTTCTCGTTCATGTGATCAAGGGAAGCATCTCTCATTCATGTGATCAAGCAACCTGGAGCATATACCAGAGATAATCCATCGTAACATCATCGGCAGCATTAGTCCTTGAACATCATCATAGCTTCAGTGTGAGCAGATAAAACTTCTTCCCTTTTGCAATCATAACTTTCCAGCATTCATTCACAATAATTTTTAAAGCCTGCATTATCTGATCTATCAGCAGAGATCAAGTTCAAATATTCAGAATGTGTTTCACATTCCTGAGAGCAATTTACATCTCTGGCTGGTCTGAGACAAACATCACCTAGACTTACAACTTTAGCAATGCCCCCACTGCCACCAACTAAGCCAATAAAAGAACTCCACGACCTGATCATCCATGCAAAAAAAAGCCAAACAATCTGTTTGAACCAATGAAGACCAAATTGTTATTACAGCTCAATCTTTCTCTAAGAACATAGTCGTCTACTATTCAAAACATTCACAGGCAGCAAAGCATCACCTTCCAGTAAAAAGCCTTCTCATATTGCTCCTAGTCCTCTAAATATAGCAAAGGCTTAGGTAAAACCTTTCTGACATGTAAAACAGTATCGATTTTCCTGCATCTAATTGTGGTTTTGCCTGAAAGACCAATTCGCATGGTAAATTATACAAGAAAAGAAATATCCTTCATTTATCTGATTGCTTGTTGTCTACATAGGGACACTATTTGAAAGTGCCTCGGTTTATTCAACTGCTATATCGATCACTTTTAATACAACCGGGAAGAAAACCATTCTGATGTTACAGTTGGAGAAAAAATTGCTACACTCATCTTGGAAGAGCTCAGTTGGAATCTATATCAGAAGCTTACCATCACGGGTTGCAAATTATGGACCAATATATGTACACATGTAATCAATGTATACTTCGGCCCATCAAGTTTTAATTCCACCCAGCCGGTGTAGACTGTCATCGTTTTTGACTCCACCAGTCCGGGATTTTTAATCTCCTGTTCCGATGTACTGCAAGATTGGCTGCAGGAAGCTTATGCCGGATTTGCCGCCATATCATGTTCACAGCATCTTCCTCTCTAGTTGGGTATTGGAACTCATAGTGGTGACAGATATTCTTCAGCCTCCTCCACATTAATATCCACCTCTCTTTCTGGATCTGCCGGAGCTGACCCACCATGTAGCCAGGCTGAAGGGCTTCTTCCACAGAGAAGAAAAGGGAGAATTCACTGTAGTCAATCTCATCCTCGAAGGGCAGCTCAATCCGGTCACTCACAATTACAGGGACACAGTGACTTACTATGGCATCAAACAGACGGCATGACGAAGGAGTGTCCCCAGCAGGGTGCAGACAAAACTTGGATGACCGCATGCCTTGCGAGGACTGGTATATCAGAAGCAAGAGAAGTTAAATATATTTATTGGGAATAAACACATAAGAAACTTCAGAATTCCATCAAACTACAAAAACCAAAGATCATAGATATATTTTTGCTAGGAAAAACATATAAGGTGAACAAGATATGCTACCAACAGTTTTTTACATGAGAAACAAATAAAAGTTCTAATAAAAGAGCGAACCTGCCATGAATACAAACTACAGCTTAATCTTAGGAACAGGATCTGTGCAGAGATAAAAAAACTAACCAAAATTATTTATAATAAGAAAGGACCAAATCATTTTTTCTATAATATATACTTCATACACAAATCAGAATTACACTGTAACAGTAGAAATACCCTCATACATCAGGAGCTTACCAGCCTAACTAAATTAAGGACTAACAACTAAGGCCACTTAACAGTCCAAATGTAGTTACCAAAGAAGATATAACAAAGTCTGCAGCTTACTGCTTTTATGCCTTCTCCAGTGGCAAAGCTATCTTCATACAGCACATCATCATAGTCTTTCAAAATCTTTGCTAGTTTGGAACGAACAATTCCTTCCTGTACAAATTGCAAGAAAATTTAATGATAAACAAACATAAAGGGCTAAAGAACCAACTTAATCAGAAGAGGCACAGTGAAACTGATGCAATCTGAAAATAATAATAAGACTTCTTACATCCTTCCTAACTGTTCTTCCTCGAAAGAAAAGTAAAGTAGGACGGGATTCAAATGGATCAGGAGGATCATCTTCCAGATAAGAATCCACGACATGCACATACGGTCCGACAACATCTTTGCCAAGGAAAGCTAAATTCCTGGGATATCGCCCAAAATCTGCGACCACAAGAATGGATGCATTCACCTGATCCCGCAGAAATCTGAAAGCATTTGGGTGATGCATCGGGATTACATGGTCACGACCCGCAGAGCGTTCCCAATATTTGGATTTCCTTAAAATATCCAGGAGGTCAATCTGCATACAAAAAGCTTATAGGAGATTACAAGATTTTTTTTTTTTCAAAGGATAGTACAATGATAGTGACGGAAAATCAAGCAGTATATGGAATTGATATAGGCTACTATTTTCTTTTCCAATAACACTAATATCATCTATATGAAAACTTAGGATGAAGATATCACCTCATCTGGATCAAAGAATTATAAATGAAAAACAAGTCATAAGCAATTAAGCTTTTGTTTCTACCTGCTGGCTAAGGAAATTCTGATTCATAAAGAATATTGAAAAGAGAATTCAAAACATCAAAATAATAACATATTAATTACCTAACATTTTCTACCTTCTGATTAGCATTGCTGTGTATGAGGCATACTGCAGGAAACAGGTAAAAAGGTCAAATTTCAAAATTACACAGCTGACTTAAATATTGTTTAAACATACATCAATTAGACTACTGAGCTCGGGTTCCATAAGATCAAACAAGGCTCAATGCTTCTGTTTTTCAAATGTGAACTTTACTAATATCATCACTAATGTTAATATCATGCAAGTTCTCAAAGACAAATCTGACTTGAACTGTCAAAATGTATCAGATACAGTTTCTTCAAATTAAGGCACAGAGAGACTTTGGATCCTCACCACATATTCTGAACAATAAGTCTATAATGGAAAAGTTCAAGGGCATCCATAAGTGCTTAGTTTGCAACAGGCATCTTAAAGGTGTGTTGAGTCTTTTGAAACGATAAGGTTTGAAGAAAACGTTCGAACTATCAAAATGACAAAGCTTGAAGCTCTGCAACATGCAGTTCCTAGCATTTGCCATAGTCACATACAACATAAAAGCAGATGTCTCAATACTACAACTTAGTTCCAAATCACATTTTATCCTAAATATTAATTCTATGATTTTAACTTTTACAGTCGTGTAATCATATTACACTAGATAAATTATCCTTAATTTACACTAATGGTATCACCCAATGGCCCAAAATAATTTCAGTCACTTAACTAAACAAAAAACCTTGCTTAGAACCATGTAAACCTAAACCCAAAATGCCAGTAGAAATTACCAGCATAGGAATCGATTCCAGTTCCAAATTACTGTGACCAACAAACTGTCACTAGAAGGAACTCCTTTGGGATTGCAGGCTAGGGCTAAACACTTTGGTAATTTCCAATCTCATTAGTGAAACCTCTTGATGTAAAAGGTTGGACTTCACTAAATCACAAATCTAACAGACTGTTCTTGGAAGGGTTGTAACAAAGGTTTTAAATCTCACTCTGTCACTGTTTCTATAATCTACTAAATCGGTATGGTACCAGTGTATGAGGTAGAATAACATCGAATGCCAGAAAAATAAGAAATAAGAAACTGATATAGACAAGTATCAGACTATACGATCCGCCACTGGCCCTTTATTCGAATGATAAAATACCGGTCCATCGGAAACCCATATTTGAAACTTCGGTTCTAACATTCTAAAAATTCCAAGGTTCATTTAAATTCCGCGAGTGTCAAGTGTCCTGGTTCTTAACGTTCAGGACTTTAGGTTCCTTAGGAATCAAGTAACGTGGAGACGAAGATTCTAATTGGAAAAGAAAAGGAAGGCTAATATAAAATAAATTTAGGTTGGTTCCTGACAGATACTCGTTTGTACTTTACCCAACTATCAAAGATTGAACAAAAATAAAGTAACTTCCACAAGGAGCCCGATGAATCTCAAGAAAATTGGAAAACACAAAAAACCGAAGCTTTACCTGCAGCTGGCGATCAATCTCAGTATCCGGATCAGTCATGTTATGCCCATGGGTATTGAAACTAAGCGACGAGAAGAAGGGCACGAAGAAGACGTCCGCCTCCTCCCCATCAAGAACCCTAACCGCCTCCGCCCCCTCCCCGCTCCCGCCAGGCATTAGCGATACCATCATCCAGTATTCCAGGCTGTGCTGCTTCTTGAGTCCGGAGGTCTTGGGCCACGGCGGGAACCCGCCGACTCCCTCCGCCGCAGGCACCTCCCGATGACCGCCGCGACCGAGCATCCCGAGGTTGAAGCGGCGCGGCAGGTCGTACATGAAGATCCTAAGAGGAGGCGGCCGGGCCCCGCCTCCGATGTCGGAGCAGCGGGGACGGAGGGAGGCAGAGGATGGGAGGGAAAAGGAGGAGAAGGGAGATCGGAGGTCGGAGGAAAAGAAGACGGAGAAGGAGACGAGAAGGAAGAGGAGTGCAGCGACGGAGGCGATGGCTTTGGTGTTGGCCATGGGAGATCCCCTCCACCGTCGAGTTCCGCGGATGGGCGAATTGGGGGAAGCGGCAGTAACGTGAGCATGTGGCATAATTATTAGCGTGCGACGGGACGTGGTGTCCAAATTGCTTGCTTCTTGTCATTGCGCGGGTATTTTTGTTTCCGGAAGCAGAATAACTGCAACAAATCGGCCAAGAAAACAAAAGTAAATTGCCGAGACTGTCTGAGACGAGACATTTAGATGGTTAGAGTTCAACAGTCCATAATTCACAATAATTTTATTTACGGATCATTTATGCCAAAATGGACTCGCACGCTACCTACTTACTAAAATCGTATTTATTATAAGATTTTTAAAATAATTTTAGATTCAGCATATAAATCATTTCTATTTGTGGTTAAAAAAAACCTACTTACCATATCTAATAAGGGTAAGGACTTGAATATATATATATATATATATATATATATATATATATATATATATATATATATATATATATATATATCTGAGGACTTATCCCTCACTTTTATATTTTTCAAAAAGGATTCCTTCTTTTGTAAAAAAATAAAATACCTTTAAGACTTTAAGAAAGTTATTTTTCATCAAATCCAATTTGGGTTAGAGCAGTCGAGTATTACACAATATTTCTTTATAGAATCATTTTGGTTTATAGTATTTTTTTAATAGAATTATAGTATTTTTTAATCATTAAACATTATAATTAGATAATGTCTCATAATTTTTATAAATTTAAATTAATTAAGACTGTTATACCGTTTTTTAGTAGGATTATAAAGTTCTTATTTCAGTAATTAAAATCACTATAACCCTATATAAAAACATTATAACATGTTCTGTTGAAACAAAAACACTATAATATTATTTAAAAAAACAATGGAGTCAGTTTGTTTTAACATCAAACCAATTTGATTGCTTCCATCTAGCTGGGCTTCGGTGGAGAAAAGTATAATTATTAGAATTACCAACCATCCATGAGGATATTTTTATCATTTTAAGAAGTAAGAACTCCCATTTTCTATTTTGGAAATGAGAGGTGCTATTCGGGAAAGATCCAAAAGTGGGGTTTGTTTTTTTTTTGAAAAATTGCCCAAAACTCTTGTACTAAGCAGAAATGTTCACAAAAAATATCCGTCTTGAACATTATAGTTATTAAAAACAAAATGCTAACATTAACAACTTTTAATCTAATAAATATTACTCTCAATATCTTCTTATCTATTTGTTGATTTGGTTTGGGTGAGACTTAGATCAATAAATTTTAAAGTGATACAATTTAATTACATAACCTTAAAATTATTAGAAAAGCAAACTTGGGAAATAAAATTCAATTATAACATAAAAATTAGAAGAACATAAAATAATATAAACCACATATTAATATAAATTTCATATGTTTATAGTTTTAAAAGTTATATGAGAAAAATATATCAAAATATAATATTTTGAATTGTTAAATCATTATAAAATAAACTAAAAATAACCCTACTATAAGCCATTTAAAATCGGTGCATTACAAGCACTTAATTTGCAATATGTAGAGTAATAGGCCACGCTCATTACAAGCACTAATTGGCTTAACGTTAGAAAAATGATGTTTATACAAGCTAGATTAGAAATCTGTAAACAAAAACCAGCCACCCAGAACTCCAAAATAGTCAGACTTTGTTAGCTAGACTTCAAAGGAATATATGTCAGAAGCCCGATGAAACATGCTATCAATACAATATCAATTATTCATTCTATCATCACAGAATACTTGATCTTTGGTGTGCTCGAAATGTCAAACACTGCTTCACAGCCCCACAGAACAATGCACGGGTTGTTCATAAACATCATATCTGGGCTTCCAGATTTGGCAATCAACTTGGGACTTAACCAGTATGTCTGATATAAAATAGCAAAGTCTCCTAACTAATGCATTAAGCATCACCTCAGCTTGCTTTGATATTCATACAGACAGGAAGACAATATGAGGATGAACTGGCAACGGCATGCAACAAGATTGGCTATTATGATACTTGATCAGGTTTTTAAAAAGCAATTATCCACCAGCATCTGCAATCAAAATTTGATTTTTCATCCAATGAAGCCAGTGTCTGCTTCATTCTTATCAGCTGCTTCAAGGCTGCACAGCTTCGAGAAGCTTCTCATAGACTTGTCTTGCCGATAAGTCCTCAATCTGAAATAAGCTGCTAACTATTAGAATATGCACCACATGAGCTTTATGACTCAAGTTCTATGTTTGACACAGGTTTGCACAATTCAACAAAAGTTGACTTGAAATTCTTTTATTCAAGTGAAACATGTGGCATTTTAAATCACAAGTCAAATAACCTAGAAATGGACCATAGTTGCCATCTTTATATCTAGTCTACTTATAAATGAGTAGACTTCTGAACGCTCCAGTTGCAGGCAACCGAATGGTCCAATTACATGTACTCTTGTATTCCAAAAGGTCTTTGTTATTAGAAATTTTATTACAAGATGGTTATTGACATTCTTCCTGCATATTTAAAGCTCACAATATGATTCGCTGAAAGTAGCAGCAGACATCAAGAAAGTTATAACTTACAATGAGAAGCTTTGATTTATTGTTCCAACCTCTCTGAAGGGTCATTTGACTCAATCTTAGGCCCAACACCTGTTCAGGAAGCAACTCAGGAATGAATTGTATCTCGAATTTGGCCAATAAGATCATCTGATGATAGTCAAGCATTCAAAGGTATATTGCACATGTGTGTTTGTTTGTGTGCACATGAGAAAATGAAGCATAGAATAGCAAACCTTGCCCATGAATTCCAACAGCTCACTATTAGCTTCTCCTCTGGCAGCTGGAGCAGCTACAGTAACTCGAACATCATCAGCATTAACTCCTGATGAAAAATATTAGTAGTTCAACATGAGTTAGGACTTGCTCTGAAAGTTATAGAACATGTTCAATCAGCATTTTGGATATGGAAAGCTTTTTGGCAATCCAATGCAAGGCCAGGTTCTAAATATATAGCATAGAGAAGCAAAAGCAGAAAACCAGAGTCAAGTAGGCAAATACGTGTGGGCTCAAGTCGTGACACATTATCCCCCTCTGACAGCCAGTAACCATGTTATCTTTACATCATCCAACTGCAGTCAGGATATCCTGGATAAGGAGCAACCCTGGGCAGTTTACTGGACACCAATAGCAAAGATTTAAATCTCGATCTGATATTGGTTCTATGAATCTAAGGATCAGCAGAGTAATGGTATACCAGGTGGTATACCAACCAATAATGCCCAATATCACAAAAAATCAATAAAAAGGAAATACTGCATAGCAGTTGGTATGCATGGCATTGACTGGAATTAGAATCCGTGTATAGTAAATTAAATTACGTCAACAAAAGATCAATTTGGATAAGAAGAAATACCTAGTATTCTTGGCAAGATGCATTTCTTCTTTCAATTCTTTTAAAATTTAATGTCAACATTTTTAATAATCACTGAGTTGTACAACTTCTTGTCCCTCTGTTTATCAAAAGGCCTATGTGGAGGTTGAAAACACACCAGCAAGATATTAAGCCACTAGAAGAAATTATACTGTTGTGACTGTAGGGAAGAGGACAATGGAAAAGGGTTCAATGAATGTAGACATTAACGAAGCAGATGATGGAATCAAACCTTAATACTATTATAGATCTTAGGATTTCAAACTAAATTAACTTTAAACCCCTCAGTTTTAGCCATCCCATCAATGAAAAAATGGAATTTTCATACTCCAGATCATAGGGTATACCTGTTTAATGTCCTGAAAATACCTCAAATTTCAGCAGAAAATTAAAAAACATACTGTCATCACTATGATACGAACAGATTTGAAGGACCAAGAAGGGGAAAAGAGGTAAAATAGAAGAGAACAGAACAAGATGAAGAGAACTATACAAGAAGGAAGCATCAACTTGATGGAAGTCTAAACCACCAACAGATGTGGGGCCTGCCGCAGTGACTTTTACCTGCACAAATTGGTTATTGACACTAAAAAAACGCTCAATTTAGTCTAAGTTATTGATGTTTGCCCATGACATCCTTTAGGCCACAATAAGTTGGTCAAAATCTGTTTCACCTGAGAAATGCTTAAATAGGTCCTTCACATCAAAAGCACCAAAATATCATTCTTATTTTGCTTATAAGGAATCATCTCTCTAGTTGTGGGACTCCAAATTTGTGACACTAATACAACTCAAGATACGGAAAATAACAGATATTATGCCCAAGATCAAATAATAGTTAACCTCAATGACAATAAACTACATGCTGCATCAACAACATAGACAAATAAGCAAACAAGATATTTACTTGTTATTGCTGAACGTTGAGCACGGTCTTCTACTTCTATTGCAACTTGAACAAGACCACCCTCCAATTGGGATATGCAAGGGGGAACGGGAGCATCCTGCAATTATTTTGTTTATGTGGAAAAATGCTGTTACAAAAGGATGATGAAAACTAAAACATTTTGTTGCTTCATGCAAATTATTCACAATGATCTCAGAGACAGTAAATTTATCTTTAATAAAAAATGAAACAAGCATGCAATGTCATAACTACCAAAAGAACACTTTTCTAAACACAAAGTAACAATATAGCCTCCAGAAAATATAAAATCAAACATGACATGACAGTCAAACAAAATTCAAAATCTGGATTCACCTAAAGAACCTCAGTATAAAGATGTGCAGAATGAAAATTGAAAAAGTGAAAGATATGGTAAAAAGAAAGAAAAGAGTTTCAAGGTTGTAAAGAACATTATAATTCTTTGACAGATAAGCAATCAGACTACAGTATTAAAAAGCAAAACCAGGTATGGAAATAAGTATGTTAATTTTGCAAATCAACGGCATAACACTCACTTAAGAAGACACTAGTATATATAAGTTAAGTTCCTAGTTTCTTAGCAGACTTATCACATACATAAACACTTCAAGATAAAGATGAGTTTAATCTTCGCAAAAACAAAAAGGATTTGTTAAATATCCATGCCTAATTCAAGACTATAAACTAAATGGCACAAACTGCAGTAGACAAATTTATTCTGCATATGTGCAGCAAACAAAATAAAGAACAAACAGCATAGGATGCAGAAAAAATCAGAAGGTTCAGCAACCAAAAACTCAAATGATTATATCAAGATGAATTATGCAAATATGGAGCTAAGCATCATAAGAAGTAGGTTCAAAATTTAATCAGATCCGCCCTCCCAACAAACAGGTTAGTCACAGGTTGGAGAAAATCTTTAAAATAAAGGAATCAATCCTTTCCGCTAGAGCTTCATCATGTATTATCTATCAAGACCAAAGCTCCGCTAGTGTTTGAGAAATTTCAAAAATCATCCAGCAAAGAACTTTTATTCGCGGCTAGAAGAATATTAATAAATATTTTTTCTATCTAGCAGTTTGAAATTTCTTCGGCCTTTGTTTTTTTTATTTCTTCCATTAATGAATAATTATTTCATGAAAATTTAAATAAAATCTAAAATTAAATTCCAGGAAATAGGCTTGTCTGGATTAAATTAAGCTGAACCAATGTCATACATTAACCAGATTGATAAGTGGACAAATGATTATGTTATGTTCAGGTTGCCAAATGAACGTACTAGTTTGAATACATAAGAAAACGATGGTATTCGACTTATATCAAGTGATATTAGACTCCATAAGGCCGATATTCTACAGAATTAGGTCAAAGATTCAAAGGTATACTTTGAGGGGTTTATTCACTGTCTGTACAGATCATGTTTTTGAATGAACAAAACCACTCATATTTCAGATTATGTTATGATCATTATATTAAACAGTTTATATGGGTGCTAGATAGAACAGAAAATGAAAGACACTCACAAAATCATCAAAAGATCAAAAGAAGTTCATAAGAAGTGCCAAATAAAGCTTGAGGTACTCGAAATCAGCAAATCTAGCCCCAAAACATTGTTGGATGTGGTCTGGACTTTCCCAGTGTCAAAATCACCCACAGCAGTAGCACATTCTTATATTTCGGAGATTCACAAGGAAGCTCCATCCATTCGTAGCTCTCAGGGCCTGATTTTGTCATGCAGTGAAACAGTATATTTCATCCAAAAAATACATCATTGTTGTCCAAACAGGTAAATTTCCAGTAAAACTTGCTGTAACTGACCAAAATATTGAAGTTCAAGATCAATCATAACTGTAACCATCCATTCTGGACCCAACCAAAACTTAGAAACTTGTCATATTGAACAATATTCTAGCATTTCACTAATGGCATCACATTTATATACTCCAATAACATGACATACAGAGTACAATAGCCAGAGAAATAAAACTGACATATATTGCAAGGACAAAAATAAAAAAAATAAAAGAACCAGTATTAGTGGTAGAATAAATATGTCATAACAAGGTAACTAAAAACTTGCCTGTGGATTTGTTTCTGCAGCAACTGAGCTCAGTGCACCGTCAACAATATAAATGAAAGTGGCATGCTCCAAAGTTTCTTCTGAGCGGTAACAGACAAAAAGTTCACAACCAGAACAGCTCATGCGAAATTGCTTTTCTAATTTTCCTTCACCACTGCAATGAAGATCCATATGCTCCATAAGCTCATGATCATCCATAAGAAAACCAGAGTTTCAGGTATTGAGCAGCAGAAGCAAGTCACAGAAATGTTATACTCGCCAACAGAGTAATAAGCCACCAAAACTCATAAGCAAGGGGAAGAGAACAAAAATGAACCCAATCACTACAATGAGAAGCATTCCATTCTGTAGGGGGATCAAATTTATGAAACATTAACGAAAAATCAAGAATAGGAGGACTGGCATAATAAGAAAATGATATAGATGGCTCACACTTCGAATTTCAAACTTCAAAGCTATACATTATTGATACATTTGCAAAAAGCCAAATCTATGCAAGCAATGTTAAGCTTAAGATTTTAATATTCTACTTAAGATTTTAATTAGTGTGAAGAGTAAAGTTGATAAATTAAGACTGCAGAAAGCACAAAACTCACAAGAAAACCAGTAGATAATAGGTCCCCAATCAAAGTTATATATGTATCGTGCAAGATACTTCAGATTTTGATTATACTGTTGTTAGGCCCTTTTTGTTACATTCATAGGTCCCCAATCAAAGTTAGTATTCATTATACATAAATATACTGTTGTTAGGCCCTTTTGGTTACATTCATAGGTCTAACTTTTCTTGTTTCTGTTGACAACTTCATTGTGAAGCTAACCCACCGAAATAGTCTGTACTCCGTTAAAGTGGTAGCCTAGTCTAGATTTCTCAATTATAAGCAAGTTTAAGATATGCACACAAAAGTATCATCCCAGTAAAAATACAGACCAGTAAGAACTATGAGATAGAATAATAATTGTTAACAGACACAGATATCAAAGTACCGTTTTAGAAGAACTTTTCCTGCCTCCTTAACATTCAGCCTAGCAAGATGTTTTGTCTTATCCAGCACGTGTGCTTTGTCAGTCTTGCGCTTTGGCATTTTCTGCAATTGAGTATCTTTATAACAAACACATCAATAAAAAAGATAACCGACAATTTGATCTAATGGGAAACTGCAGAAAACGAAGGGACATTTTTCAAAGATATTTTGAGTTTTAACAACAGGTGGATTTGAGAATTGGGACAAACAAGAAATTCAACAGCTGAAAGCAGTTTTAGATACAGGAAATGTGGAACACCTTAGATATACAGATTATAATTTTATACATTCATGTCAATTTTATTTTCTTTTGACCATTCCAATGTCAAGGGAATTGTAGATGATTGCTTGTTGGTTAAATGACCTTTGTCTAAACTTCTCATTGCTAGTTATTTAGCAATAGATGTATAGAACTCCAGTTAGGTTTAAAGCAAATATGATGACAAAGATATGTTTCAGGTGCCTCTTTTTTTACCATAATATGAATTGAAGTTACAGTAATTAGGGAGACAGAAACATTTTTACCGAGCACATGGGCTCTTGACAACAGTCTCTAGGAGTTATTCATAGGTAAATTGGCAACATTCTGTAAACAAAGAACTAGCAAAGTCACCACATTAATGAAACAAAAGTGTCAACATGTACCCATCACCCCTTCGGAGAAACAAAGAATGAAATTACGCAGTAAATCTTTAAGTAGACAAAAGCTCTATGAAGAAATTACAAGAGTGGAGGATGTGATATGTTGTTCTCTTACTTTTTGACAAAGATAACCAAGCTACCAACAAACTTGGGATCCATGCCCAATCCCCCAATATAAATTTCTCTAAATATAATAAGCTAAAAATAATTACAAAGCCAATATCTATTTTTAGCTTTGGACAAACGAGCTTTTTCTGAAAGTACACATACTTCCAATAAAGCCAAACTAGTGTGCAAATGCATTGGTCTGCCCCTCAAACCCCAAATCATTGGGCACACTTATTTTACCTTATGCATGCCAATGGAGAAGTATGTCGAGAGCCCTGCAAGCCGATGATATCTTGCTTCAAGGGCCAAGTCAGCCTAAACAAATATGGGAAGTATTTAATCACTTCTAGTTCATCCTAGTTTAATCTGAACAACATACAATCTCCCCTGCCTCCGAAAATGGATGTAACAATATCTTAGCATGAAATAGGAGACAGCAACAATAGTGATAAGAATCCGAAATATGGAATGCGACTAGCATCAAGACATCCAAAAGAATCACTAGCCTTCAAAAACCGAGAACCCATGTGTTCCAATAGAATTTCAAGTTGAACACAAGAAATTGTACATCAAAACATCACGAATAGTCAACAAATTTAATATGTTAGACAGGACATAATTATCCCCACTCTAATTTCTTCTTCTTCATCCATTTTTGACATCGTTCATCAAGAAAAACAGAGTTAACTTCCTTAGGGAACAAAATATGCGAAACTCATCCATTTTCCACTTCGTTCGACGAGAATAAGCTCTCTTAGGGGGGGAAACAGCCGTCATGGATTTAGAAGCAGAAGCCGAACCAAAATTAAGGCACCCAGAATCTTGGCCCGATTCGTACAACTAAAATGAGTGGTCAAGGGCGACGAGGAAGGGAAACCCTAGGGAGAGAGAAAGAGCGGACCGGTGATGAGGACGTGGGAACTGCAGTGCTTGCAGTAATAAACGAAGAGATCGGAGTTGGGCCCGTCCGGCGCCGCGTCCTCGCTCGAGTACGTGTGCGTCGTCCGCTTCGGCATTCTTCGCCTTCCGCTTTTGCTCGCCCGCTGCCAAAGGAGAAGAGAGACGGAGGCGGTGGGAGAGGCCTTAAAAGGATCGAACCCGGCCAAGTCGAGCGGGAACACAGCCAATGTGGTTGGGTCGGTCTCGAACGCAGCCGATATGGTTAGATCGAGCAAAATAGATAAAGAGGCTCAGCGTGGGGAACGTATATAAATTGTGTGACTTATTTTCTTATATTTATTGACTTCTGAAGTTTCAGCTTCAAAATGTATTCACGTATATTTTATGTAGATTAGATAATTTCGGACTTTTTCAACTAGAAAACGAATCTTCTTATGGATAAATTTTAGGCCCATTAAAATTGACTCTCTCTCTCTTTTTTTTTTTTTGAATGTCTTCTAATGATATTAAAGACCATATTATTATGCTGCAGTATGATTGAAAGCCGATCCAATGTTTATATTATAACATATATATATATATATATATATACCATTAGAAATTACAGAAAACATATTTCATACATTAAATGGATCCATAAGAAGCCAATAACATATAGCAAGTCATTGAAAAAACGACTTCACTATCATCACCTAGCTTTTATATAATATTAGACCCTTTGATCATTGAAAAAACGACTTCACCTTTTGGACCAACACAATAGCCACCTATTTTATGATAGATAGTCTCAAAGCAATGATAAAACTTCGAATAGATTCAGAGTCCTCACTGGAATTGAGGTGAGCGATGTTTCTGAGATGGAGATGGAGACGGAGACGGAGACGGATGATAGCCAAAATTCGATATTTGTTAACCTTCAAATTACTGTATAAAAGTAATGAGCCTATGAGAAACTTATGGATTCTGCAAGGGGTGAACTCCTCTACTACTCACCCATAAGAGGTCTTAATGCCTCTTCTTCTAAGCAGGTAGCTTAACTATCAATTTTTTATTGCATGAACATCACTTTGTTTGGACCGTCTGTTTATTTTGAAATCACGGGTTCAAGATTCAAATATTTACTTCTATCACTTTTCACATTTATAAAGATTAGAATATTATTTACTAACTTTGGTACTAGTTTTTGTTCTTGCATTTGGGGTGCATGCGGAATCCATTGATATAGCGGTTCATTTTGTATTTGATCAAGTTATACATAGTATGATGATTTTTTTTTTTTTGAAGTTGTTAAATATATCTTTTAAAATTTTCAGTGTTTTATGGTCTTTATATTTAATATTAAGAGATGTCTTTTATGGATAGACCTTGTTAAATTCTCGTATGAAGCATAGATTTATGCTATTTTTTTTCATTCATTAAAAAGTCAGGGGCCAACCTATACACACAAATTCTTGATTATTTGTTCCAGCTCTCTTTATCAAATCTCAAATGGAAGGGGGGTATACAACCTTACATGGTCTAACTCTTCTTCTAGGTCCAAACGAATTATGAGTAAATTGGATAGAATAATTATCAACCTAGATTGATTTTTTCTCTTTTTGTGGACTTTAAAGTAATGTTTTTACTATAAGATATCTTTTGATCGCTCTTGTGCTTATATATGCAACTCTGCCGAAGGTAACAAGCGCTTTAAATTCTTTTTTTTAAAAAATTAATAGATTAATTATGTTAATTTTTATAAGGTAATCGAAGAAGTTTGGCATGCTCCTCTTGCTAACCAAAGTTGATGATTTTATACTTTTTATAATTATTCTTCTTCAAAAGTTAAAAAGTAGTTAAAGTAAGACTAAACATATGATCATGTAAGTTTGTCAGGAACAATTTTTTCTTACTTTGCTCTACTAAAGCTCTAGTCATTATTGGAAGAAGAAAAATTTATTCTGAGATATAAATGTAGAGATGTATGGCTTGATAATTCTTATTTTCATTGGTCATCGAACACTCGACATAGTATAAATATCTATCCTTAATTTGGAAGATTAGTTTTATGTATGACGATAAAAATATAATATAATAAGACAATTTGGTTCTTTCATAGTCTACTTGCCTCATATCTTATATGGTTTTATCTTTGTCTCAAAAACTATTTTTATAACTTTTTATCATATTCTTTCAGAACTTATTTCTGAGACTAAAACTTTTTTTTATTTAGCTCAAAGGTAGACAAAGCACCGGGATAATAAGGTGGTTTTTAATGCTTATTTTTTAAAAAAAAAATAAATTTGTTGGCCTATCATCAAAGATAGATAATCTTGTGGCTGCCATTGAAACTTTTTCTTGTTTGGAAAGTCACTTGACAAGGTTAACATCACTTTCATTACACAAAAAGTTAGTAATCAATGTATTTCTAAAATTATTACAAATAACATACAATACGGTTTATCAAATATCATTGATGTCAATCGGTATGCTTTTTATGAAGAACAACTTTATTCATGAAAATATTATCCTTTGTTATAAGAGTATGCATGACCATCCTCCTATTAAAAATGAAGCTCCCTTTGCATGAGTTTTTTGAAAATAAACTTACACAAGACATATGACTCCGTTGAATGGGACTTTCTTATCCATCTTCCACATGAACATGGCTTTCCTTCCCAATTTATTGGATGGATGAAAATATGTAATTCATCTTCTACCTTCACTATTAACATCAATGGTTCGAACATAGGTTGGGCTTTTTTTTTTTTTTTTTTTTTTTTTTTTTTTGAGTTATAGAGGACTTCGTTAGAGGTGCCCCATGGCTCCCTATTTATTCGTGATTGTGATGTAGTAGTTATCTTACTTATATGCTGAATAGTGTAGTAGTTCAATAAGGACATATGACTCCTTATAAGTTATAATATAGTCACTTACCTAATGTATTTTGTGGGTGATCTATTTATTTTCTCCATGTTAATATATCTTCAGCTGCCATATATAACATTCTCACTAAGTTTGCAGAATATTCTGAGACTTTTGCAAATATACATAAATTCAGTATTTTCTTTGCAGATCTTTTAAACATGCCCATTGCGTCTCTATTTGTCAGATATTTTTTAGAGTTCTACTATCCATGATCTTACTGATTCTATTATCTTACATATCCAAAGGTAGAAGAGCATGTCTCTTTCTTACATAGGTCGACTTGAGCTTACAAAGACTGTTCTCTAAGGCAAAATTATATGTTGGTGTTCTTCTTTCTTATTTCCTAATAAGGTAGTTTTACCCGTCTTGAGTAGCTTATGCCTCTCTTTTTTTTTTTTTTTTTTTGATAAGAGACGATCGAAAGATGTTTCGTAAAGTCTCTTGTACTTTCCAAAAGAGAAAAGTAATATTGGCATTCATAATATTCATTCATTCATACCCTTAATCAGGTTTATCTAATGTGATAATTTTTTATGTTATTGCATTGAAAAATGATTCTTTATGGGTTAAATGATTTTCTATTGGATATTTGAAGCGACAATCTATTTAGACATTAAATTCCCACTCGTTTCTTACTAAAATTTTATAGAGTCTCCTCTATACCATAGTGCTGGCTAATCTTTTATCTTACATCTTACTGGTGATGGATCTCGGTCGTTATTATATTAGATCTCTAGCACCCCCAGGGGGAGTAGTAGTAGTAGTCCATCATATGTTCGAAGATAGCATTTCTTTTGAGTAGCGGTCAAACCTTTTGGCTCACATCTTTTGATATTTGATACAATACAACGTAATATATTTTTTATTTAATTTGGAAAGGAGTGAAGAATATTGAGTTTCTTAAATTGACCATATCATGTGAACTCCTTCAACTTGTAGAAGATTTTACGCTCCAATCAACCTTCAGCTTCATTCGCTAGCCCATCCTCCCATTTAGAATGAAACATTGGATGGGATGGTATGGTTCAAGTGCATATTCATGTATATATCTATTTTTTTTTTTCTTTTTACGCTTGGCTCACTTTTCTTGGTAGGTTACCTATACTTAATCGACTACTTCATTTAAAATATATGAAACAATTGTTCTTTCAATACAAAAACTCTGATAAAATTTTGATAGGTATTGCTTATCATAATGCCTAGTATCTTACGTATTTCACTTTTAGAATACTCTTTTATAGGTATCTCTAAGAAACTCTCTTGTACACTATTTTATCACCTCTGCGTCTAAACAAATCATCACTCTCTTTATAATATTATCAACAAACCAACTAGCATCATCACATCCTACATTATAATCAAATGTTCGATGCTAACTTAGTTCCATTATCAACATTCATTGATACGGGAGTGCATAAGTTACTAAAATCAGCTCGTATAAAAATTATTGATCCTATGATTCCCTATAATTTCACAATGTTAGCTCACGGCTTTTAAACCTACCTCACTCAAATATAACAGCTCATGAGCATATTCTTTGGGTAAAGTAAAAGCTCTTTCAAGATGTTTTTCTTCATGGCCAAGGAACACATTAAACGGGTTAGTTAGTAGATGTAAAACACTTAATTTCATAGTTCTCTATGCATAAGGGGTTGCTTCATGCACTAGTATTTATTTTCGTATTTTAGCATTAGAGAAAAAGTTTAGCACCTGATTTGTATTGAAATAAGCTCTTTGGAATCTCTCTAAAACTCTGTATCTTTTTTTGATGTGTCATTTGAGTGGTGAGTCTTTTGATTTAGTTATGTATCCTTATTTAATTTTCTTGATGCGATAAATTTTTTGTATCCTCTTGTGACATTAAATTTGATGATGAACTTTTTATCCATTTTACATAAGTTATGTTATGAGTTTATTCCTTTTCTATAACTCGACTATCGATTTCTCTCTTATTTTTCAAACTTCATTCCTCTTTCTCCCTTTCTCGTATCAATCATCATCGCATCCTATATTATAACCAAATGTTCGATCAAACTTAGTTCCATCATCATCATTCTTGAGGATGATACTGAGAATCATGAGGTAACTCCTTATTGCAACTGTAAGTTTCCTTTCAATTATATATATATATATATATATATATATATATGATGTAAATGAGTTGCTATTAATACAGATGCCTCAATATAAATGTCTTAGACTGTATCCTTCCTTCATGTTTGCAATGGAAATATAACAGTGACTATTTCTAATGGTTGTATAACCAAGGATTTATTTTTTGTCATGAATTATAAGCCATTCATCATGATATCTTAGAGGTGAAGCACAAATTCTTTGGACTTATCCAAGTTTAGTCTAATTCAAAGATGACTCTAGAGATTCTGAATAGAAAGACTGAAATACCATATAAAATGCTGGACTCCTTTTGTCACAAATCATAAGCCTCTATAGCTGTTTTTATGATGTGATTTTTTCTTTCTTCTATTGGGAAGATAACCATATTTTTGTACTAATCTGGGAGAAATCATTTTAGAGCCCTCTAGTCTACCACCCAAGTTTACCAAAGATAGAGCTGAGATGTATTAACACAGACATTTTAGCATAGTCTCTGGGTAGGTCTTCAGTATAGGGGCGCACCTCACTTGTTTTTGATAATTCTGTCACTTTTCGAATGCTTGTTCTCACGTTTCAGTTCCTTACACCTGATGCAGTAGGACATGTCAATGTCATATTATAACATTTTTCTTCCATTACCTTCTTAATATATTTCTTATTTATATAATTTAAAAATATCCTTTTTTAGCCCATTTTGTTGTAAAAATATATAATTTATCATCTAATACTAATTTTATTATATTATCATACAAATACATAAATAACAATAATAATAAATATATTAAAAGAAAAAATAAATAAAATTTTTGAGTTACTCTTCACGAGCTCCATCTCCCCTTTTATAGTTGAAGGATTATCATTTCAAAAATATTTTATAAAGATAATTATACTATTATTTTCTTTGATCTTTTAATTTTGTCTATCATCACACAATCACACAATTCCAAATGATTATATATATACATATGTAAAATAATTTTAAAAATAATTTTTTTTTACGGGTTGTCACTTGACTATAAATTAGAAATCTTATATGACATTAAATTTTATTTTAAAATGTATTACTATTATAAAAATATAAAGTCTATTTCATATGTTTATATTATTTTAAGTTCATACTAGCTAATAATGAATGAGATAATCAACAGTTTCTAAATGGATATAGATGGTGTCATGGGTACCATTGACTAACAAATCAACCTAATAGATTCTCTATCGATGGTGCAAACTTATCTTGGTGCCTCATCTCGATTGACATAGGAGACTTGGCGGGGGTGAGGTGGCATCGGTTCCCTAATCGAAGGTTGTTTTGTTGCTAAGGGGATGATTGAGAAACGGATCGAGGTCTTTCAAGCTGTAAGGTTTCTCTTTTAACGATTGGATCATCCGGGTGTCCTCAGGTGACTGGCGACCTTGCATGCTAAGTCACCGTCGGGGGTTGCACAGTGTGGTCCTCCGATGTTTAAGTCAGCAGAGGGGAGAATACAACGGCATAGACTGTAAATAGAGAGAGAGTGCATGAAGAGGTATGGTTAATGTCCATTCCTCTCCTCCCACAACATGAGCTAGGGGTTTCCTTTTATATTTGTCTATGAGCTTTTGTCGATCATTAGTGTGGGGTATTTCGGGATGCATTACAATGTTATTTGGGAGCTGATGATATAGAGCCCTACTTACTTGTCAATTCCCGTGGTGGATGAGTTAGCATAGATCAAAATTATTCGTATCAGTTGCAAACCCCCCCCCCCCCGGCTTGCCCCCCATCCTTGGAAGGGTGTCATCCGAGGTCTTTCTCTGGAGGCTGCACTATTGGGTTCCTACTTTAGTTGGGGCACTGGGAGCATGTCGAGGTCTTTGTGCTCTATGTATAGCTAGGGGAGCGTAGCGGCTCGACCTAGGTACAATCATATGAGTTTCACTTTGAGGTTTTTGGCTCAGAAGAGAGTCTTTTTTAACTCTTACTCGTCCAAGGTGTGACCCTCAGGTATTCTATATCGAGTGCATGATTAGGAGGAGCATGGAGGCTCAGCCTAGGTAATCCTTCGATCTCTTGCATCAAGTGCACGGCTAGGGGGAGCATTGAGACTCGACCTATGTGTAACTCTCAACCTTCTACACTAAGTGCATAGATATGAGAGCATGGAGGCTCAACCTAGGTGCAACCCTCGACCTTTTATATCAAGTGAATGACTAGGGGAAGTGCGGAGGCTCGACTTAGGTGCAACTCTCAGCCTTCTACAATGGGTGCATGGCTAGGGGAGTGTAACTTGATCTAAGTACATCCCTCGACCTTTTGCACCGAGTGCACGGCTAAGGGGAGCATGGAGGCTCAACTTAGGTACAACCCTCGGCCTTCTACATCAAGTGCACGGCTATGGGGAGCATGGAAGCTCGACCTGGGAGCAACCTTTGGGTGGCTAGGCTCAATCATATCGAAGTGGAAAATTATATCTGCTAAGATACCTACAATTCTTTACTCTAGGGGAGACATGCTTTAAGGTAACACACTCTTCTTTAAGTCATATAGGTGACCGGGGGTACTACATCCATAGCAGGTCTAATTTCAACCATCATGGAACAACCGAGAGTTGTGAGGGTTAAGCAGAGGTGCAATGCTACTGAGGCCTGAGTCGGGCTTACTTGTGAATAAAGAAAATCGAGTAGAGGCTTGAGGAGGCATCGAACTAGAGATGTAAGGGCATAAAGGCTTTGTCCCTGGCTATCCTTAGCTCGTCCATGGTCAGACTTAATCACGTCAAGGTGGGGGTCTAGATTCATTTAGATGTTCTGGTTCAATCGTATTAAAGTGAAAGACCAAATCTGCTTAGAGTCAAGGTCGCATAGGGAGCAGGTTTTGGCCATTATAGGGCATTGTACTTTTTCCTATATAGTACTTTTGCTAGTTACAGGTGCCCTGCAAGCCAATCACATGAGCAATGACACGTGTGATGTCCTTGGTTCTATGCGATCTTTATGCTTATGATTAATATTACCATATTCTCACATTATATTATCTATAACATATATATTATGATGTCCTTGGTTTTGTGCAATGGGAATTGGATCATGATGAGATCACGATAATGAGATCGATTCACCTTTAAACACATATCCTAAATATTCTCGGTTATAGGTTACTCGAGAGGGACATCGAGACAACCAGACAGATTGGTATATTATATACCCATCCATATGATGGAAGCGACTGGTCTCATAACCACTTGTATAGAGACACTAAGGATATAATACAGGTGTTCATTATAGAATGAGTTCACTTATTGATTCACTTATAAAATATTGTATGGTTAATGATACCAAATATCAGATAGCGATTTCATAGTCCCAGTTATGTATCTGGTCTTTTGACTTAAGATACTAAGGATGTTTTGTATGAGTAATCCTTTCTTTGACGCCAGACTTATAGGTTTAGAAAGTTTCAAATCTAGTACAATTAGTTATCAGGATTGGTAGCCAACCTTACGAAGGCAATTGAGTGTCAATAAAGGATCATCCACTCTCGATATCATGAGAGGAATATCCCATTTCTACTTGCTCAAACAAATCCCTAACCAAGGTCATTCGAATTGAGAGAAAAAGAGTTCTCCGGTAGAATTCGATTAGAGCAAGACAAACTGATTTAGTATGTGACCTAACAGTACCATGTCCAATGTACGGTCTCTAGGATATTAGTTGGATGAGAGATTACAGATACATGATAACTGTGGATAGATAGGTCTGATGGATTTGATCCTCATGTACTATCTAGGGACTATGGCATAGTGGCCTAGTACGTCCATAGTCGATGAGTCGAGTGAATTATTATGGAGATAATAATTCACTATATCAAAAGGAGTTATGATGAGAGCGACTCACGACTAGCTCGGTATCGGACCTAGAGAGTCACACACATATTGTGGATGCTTCAGCGAATAGAATATTGGATGAAGATCTAATTAGTCCTTATTCTCATTAGATGAGACTCTATGCTGATGGACTTATTGCTTAAGGCCCAATTAGAGGCCTAAAGAGATTTTGGATAGAGATCTAATAATGCAAGGTTAGTGGGTAATTGGATGAAGATCCAATACTAACTAAGGCAAGAACCCTAGGGTTTTGGTAGCTCTCTATAAGTAGGAGGGGAGACTCATGGTTGATAGGTTGTGGCTTTGGCCTCCCCTTCTTATTCTCCTCCCTTCTTTTATGTAAGAGTTACGAGATCAAATTGGAGGAGTTTCGTTATAGAGATCCATCGTGTGGATACTACTAAAGAGGAAGATGTTTGACTTCATTATCCTCTCCATCTGAATCTGGAATACAGGGATATATGATCTCCCTAGATAAAATCAATCTCTTATGCATTGCGGTTTTTCAGTTTTACGATTTTCTCGCAACCCCAATATTTTACATGATAATTTGATATGGGTGGGAAATCGATTTTTTTTAATTTTTACTACGCATATGATGCTCCCGTTGAGATTTCCCAATAGTGGTATTAGAGCCAAGGTTTTTATGCAAAAGATTGGTTTTAAACTACGTATGATGAGATTGAATCGCGTAGAACTATTCTGTGCATTCTTACTGCGTTTTGCTGAGCAAAGAAGAAAGGGTGGTCCACGGCCAAGCCCCAGGGGTGGCCAGCCATGGCTAGGCCACCTGTACGGTGGCCAGCCACGGGCAAAGCCCCTTACAGGGTTGACCGGCTATAGCCAAAGCCCCTTGTAGGGGCAGCCAGCCCGCAAGGGGTAGCTGCCCGTGGCCAGGCAGCAAGGGTCGACTGCTCACGGTGAAGTAGTAAGGGGCAGCCCCGCGGCTAGGGCTACTGCCTGTAAGGGTGGTCACTGGTAGGAGCAATCGCTAGTAGGGGCAGCGCTCGCACAAGGCTACGACGTTCGTCTGCGAGGTGTCGCCCGCGCAGGGGCCACCATTGCTACGGCGACGTAGAGAGGGTAAGAGGGGTTAGGGCATTCTTTTGAGAAAATAACTATTTTACCCCTATGATTAGGAAAATTTTGAGGATTATCCTCATGTATAGAGTTTTCAAAATACCATCAATAATTATGAAAATTTCGAGGACTGTCCTCTTATCCAGAATTATAAAAATGCCCTCGACAATTCTAAAAATTTTGAGCATGTCCTGATTTTTAAAAAATAGTTAATTAAATAATTTAATTAATTATTATATATCTAGTAATCCTATATATGATGTGATACACATGTGATGTATGATATAGATGGATGATCATGTGTTATGTGTTGTGATATATGTAATTGTGATTATATTATTATTATCAGAGCTTGTGAGCTTTCGTTTTTCTTGTTTATTATCGGGCTTGTGTGCTTGTGATTATTTGTAATTACATGGAGAGGTGCGGTAGGAGCGTGGAGGTGATAGCGGGACCCACGATGTCGTAACGGGAGAACCCGATGTATGGTGATGCGATGATCCGACGGAACCGATGATGATGAGATCAACAATCATAGGACATGAAGATGCGCCAATATACACTTAGATCCTATTATAAGTGATTAGGCTCATTAGTTCGGGCTTAATTATATTAGGTGATGGCTCATTATCATCCGATGTGGCTTGCATATGTGATGTGTTATACACCTACTAGATATATGTATATATATATATATATTTGTATATGATGTAGATATATATTAAATATGTATGTGTGTAACATGACATATTTGAAGACTGATATAAAACAAAAACCCCTCTTATGATCATATTAAGTTGGTAAGCATGAGGTAATAAGATTGACCTACGTGGCCTTCCATTGTTATAGAAAGAAATTGAATCACGACATAGGTTGAGTTGGTCGAGTCCCTCGAGGCTCACTTATCTATGTGATCGAGTTCTTGCCTACGACATGTATATGTCATCGGTAACTTGAGGACATGGTATGACTTGGTCGAGCAATCGAGAGCATATCCATCGAATCAAACTCATCTTATAACGATGGTGATGACTTAATTGAACTTCATGGTTGGTCGAGCAGTCAAGACCATGATGATTTAGAGGCCGAACATGATGAGAATCACAAGGAGTTGTGATTGGTAAGAGTTGCCTACCTTTTGAGCTCAATGTAATTGGTTAAGTCCCTGGAGGTTTCACTGAGATGCCGATTGGATCCTGATCCCCACTAGGAGCCTATCGGAGACTTTCGTCCCATATGTCGAGGATGTCACATGATTCACTAGGAAAATAGTATTAAGATAGAAGTCTATATCTTAATTAATATTTTCTGTAAAATCTGCATGTTATTAATTTACGCTACATCTTGTTTGTCACTTGCAAATCCCCTATGTGGCATACTAGATGCCAACCGCCTCACTGGTCCAAAATTACATAGATTGGCTCCGCAATTTGAGAATTATTCTAATGGAGGAGAAAATTGTATATGTCCTTAATACGATTGTGCCCACACCGACGAAAGGACAAACGAGGATGAGATCGCTCGCTTTGTGAAGTATATAGATAGTCCTAGAGGATAACCAATGTGTTGATTTTATCCTTCAGTCCCTACCGGATTCCTTTTCACAGTTCATTATTAACTTTAATATGAACAAGCTTGAGGTGACTCTATTTGAGCTCTTTAATATGTTGACAGAAGTTGAGAGCACCATCAAGAAAGAAAAGTCAGTTCTCTATATTGGTGAGACCAATAAGAAAAAGAAGGCTAGTAAGACCCTTAAGAAGGGCAAAGACAAAGGAAGACCGGGTAAGGCAAAGGTTGCCAAGAAAGACCCAGCAAAGGACAAAAAATAATACTTTCATTACTGCCAAGACGGGCATTGGAAGAGGAACAGTAAGGACTACCTTGCAGATAAGGCGAAACAAAAGCTTGGAGAAGCTTTAGGTATATTCATAATTAGTATCCACTTGTCATATTTTTATGATAACACATGGGTATTGAATATCGGGAGTGCTTATCATATCTGCAATTCATTGCAAGTTCTGACAAAACCTAGGAGATTGCCCAAAGCAAGATGGACCTCAAGATGGACAATGGAGCAAGAGTTGCTGCAATTACTGTTGGATACTGTTGGGGAGGTCATCCTACATCTACTTGGTGGAGCTATTATTATATTAGATACATGCTATTTTGTCCCTTCTATTATCAAAAATATTATTTTCATCTCTTGTTTGACAATTAGTAGATATAAATTAGTTTTTAAGAATAATAGTTATTCAATAATTATGGATGATAAGAGGAAAAGAAATGAGGTGAATCATATATACCTATAACATTGTAGGCTAGGTCATATATATGAGGGAAAGATTCAAAAGTTGCTGAAAGATAGATACTTAGATCAATTTGACTATGAGTCATATGCAACTTGCGAACCTTGCCTTCATGGGAAGATGACCAATTCTCCTTTTAGTAGAACTGGAGAGAGAGCCACTAAGTTATTAGAACTCAAACATAGTGATGGATATGGTCCTATGTCGATTCAGACTATAGGTGATTACTCATACTTCATTACATTCGCTAATAATTTCTTTAGGTATGGACACATATACTTGATGAAGTACAAATCTGAGACCTTTGAGAAATTCAGGGAATATAAGAATTAGGTGGAGAACCAAATTGGAAAGAGTATTAAGACTCTTGGATTAGATCGAGGAGGAGAGTACTTGAGTAAATAGTTCACCAATTTCCTAAGGGACAATGAGATTCTATCTTAGTGGATACCTCCTTATACACTTCAGCTCAATGGTGTATTAGAAAGGAGGAATCATATACTGTTAGACATGGTGCGATCCATGATAAGTTTTGCTGACCTACCCATCTTATTTTAGGGATACGCCCTAGAGATCGTAGCTTACCTTCTGAACTGAGTTTTATCAAAGTCGGCAGTGTCTACACTATATAAAATATGAAAAGGAAATAAGCCCGATCTTAAGGTGGTTAAGATTTGGGGTTGTCATGCCCACGTTAGAAGACACAACCTCGATAAGTTGGAATCAAGGACGAAATGATGCACATTGGTAGAATACCCTAAGGAGACTTTGGGGTATTACTTCTATCATCCCGAGGACCGAAAGGTCTTCATTGCCAAAAGAACTATGTTCCTTGAGAAGGAACATATTCTTGATGGAAAAGTGAGAATGATATAAAGTTGAGCGAGGTTGGAGAACCTAGCTCAAGCACCATTCCAAAGCCCGAGTCTGTTCAGGTACCAAACACACAAGTTTCAACTTTACATAGGTCTAGTAGAATATCTCACCCTCCTCAAAGAGATATGTAGGATATATAAGTGGAGATGACTCTTAGGATGTTGATCCTCAGACTTATGAAGAGGCTATTATGATTATAGACTCCGGGAAGTGGCAAGAAGCCATAAATTATGAGATGGATTCTATGTATTCTAATAAGGTTTAGAACCTTGTGGATGCACCTAAGGGTATAGTACCTATCGAGTGCAAGTGGATCTTCAAAAAGAAGATCGAAGTAGATGGAAAGGTGGAGACCTATAAGGCAAGACTAGTAGCTAAAGGATATCATCAAAGACAAGGAGTTGACTATGACAAAACCTTTTCACCTGTATCTATGCTTAAATCCATTAGAATTCTTTTGGCTATTGCAACACACTATAACTATGCGATCTGGCAAATAGATGTGAAAACAACATTCCTCAATAGCAACCTCGAGGAGGAGGTGTATATGATATAGCCAGAGGGATTTGTATCCCTCTAGAGAGAGTCTAGATAAAGTGTGTAAGCTGCTCAAGTCCATTTATGGACTAAAGCAAGCTTCCGAAGTTATAATATAAGATTTGATGAGATGATCAGATCTTATGACTTTATTAAGAATGAAGATGAACCTTGTGTGTATAGGAAGGTAAGTGAGAGTACTATCATCTTCTTGGTATTGTATGTGTATAACATCCTAATCATTGGGAATGATGTAAGAATGCTCTCCACAATAAATACTTGGCTATCCAAAAACTTCTCTATGGAAGATTTAGGGGAAGCATCCTATATTTCAGGGATCCAGATCTATAAAGATAGATTTAAGAGGATGTTTTGCTTGTCTTAGTCTAGGTATATAGACTCCATTGTCAAAAGGTTTAACATGAAGAATTCCAAGAGAGGTCTCATACTGATGAGATATGAAATATCATTTTCTAGGAGTATATCCCCACAGACTCATAAAGAAAGGATATATATAGATAAGATACCTTATGCCTCAATGATAGGGTTTATCATATATACTATACTATGTACCAGGCCTAATATAGCACATGCTCTAAGTGTAACGAGTAGGTATTAGGCAGATCCAAGTTTAGAACACTGGAAGACAGTAAAGTGTATCCTTAAGTACTTGAGAAGGACTAAGGATCTTTTACTGATATATGGAGGAGGTAGTCTCCAGGCTGAGGGCTATACAGACTCGAGTTTCCAGTCATACATTGATGATAGCAAGTCAAACTTAGGGTATGTTTTCACCTTGAATGGAGGAGCAGTAGGATGAAAGAGTTCGAAGCAGAAGCAACAAAAGAAGGGGTATAGATAAAGAAGTTCATCATGATTTGGGAATCATACTATTGAGCTGATTCCCATATATTGTGACAGTGACAGGGTAATAACTATAGCAAGGGAACCCAGGTCTCATAAGAATTATTCTAAAGAGGTTCCACTTGATTAAAGAGTTCATAGCCTGAAAAAATATAGTAATGGAAAGAGTTTCATCTGAAGATAACATTACAGATCCACTAACGAAGTCATTAGTTTTAGGACAAGTGAGAGATTACTAATTACAAGTGCCCTATAAGCCAATCATGTGAGTGATGGCACGTGTGATACACTATGCGATCTTTTTGCTTATGATTAATATTGGCATATTCTTGCATTATATTATCTATAGCATATATATTATGATGTCATTGGTTCTGTGCAATGGAAATCAGATCATGATGAGATCATGATAATAAGATCGATTCACCTTTAAACACAGATCTTAAATAATTTGGTCATAGGTTACTTGAGAGGGGCATCGAGATAACCGGATAAATCGATGTACTATATATCCATCCATGTGATGGAGGCGGCTAGTCTCACAGCCACTTGTGTGGAGACACTAAGAATATAGTACAGGTGCTCATTGGAGAATTAGTTCACTGATTGATCTACTTATAGAATGTTGTATGGTTAATGATACCAAACGTTAGACAGCGATTCCATAGTCCTAATTGTGTATTTGGTCCTTTGACTTGAGACACTAAGGATGTTTTGTATGAGTACTCCTTTTTTTGACATAAAACTTATAGGTTTAGAAAGTTCCACATCTAGTACAACTAGTTATCGAGATTGGTAGTCAATCTTAAGAAGGCAATTGAGTGTCAATAGAGGATCATCCACTCTCGGTATCATGAGAGGAATATCCCATATATGCTTACTCAAATAAATCCTTAGCCAAGGTCATTCGGATTGAGAGAGAATGTGTTCTCTGGTAGAATCCGATTAGAGCAAGATAAACTAATTTAGTATGTGACCTGACAGTACATATCCAATATACGGTCTTTGGGATATTAGTTGGATGAGGGATTATAGGTACACGATAACTGTGGACAGATAAGTCTGATGGATTTGATCCTTCTGTACCGTCTGGGGACTATCGCGTAGTGGCCTAGTACGTCCATAGTCGATGAGTAGAGTGAATTATTATAGAGATAATAATTCATAATATCAGAATGAGTTTTGATGGGAGCGACTCATGACCAGCTCAACATCGAGCCTAGAGGGTCACACACATATGGTGGATGTTTCAATGAATAGAGGACTAGATAAAGATCCAATTAGCCCATATTCTCATTAGATGAGACCCTATGTTGATGGGCTCCTTGCTTAAGACCCAATTAGAGGCCTAAGGAGCTTCTTGGATAGAGATCCAATAATACAATGTTAGTGGGTAATTGGACAAAGATCCAATACCCACTAAAGTAGGAGCCCTAGGGTTTTGGTGGCTCTCTATAAATAGGAGGGGAGACTCATTGTTGATTTGCTGTAGCTTTCCTCTCCCTCCTATTCTCCTCTCTCCCTTTGCACAAGAGTTGCAAGATCAGATTAGAGGAGTTTCGCTATAGAGATTCATCATATGGATACCGTTAGAGAGGAAGACACTTGATTTCCTTCATCATCTTTATCCAGATATGGAATACAGGGATATATGATCTCCTTAGGTAAAATCAATCTCTCGATTTTTTAATTTTTATGGTTTTTTTGTGACCCTAATCTTTTGCACAATAATTTGATCTATGTAGGAAACTGAGTTTTTTTTTTTTGTTTTGATTTCTGTTGTGCCTGTGATGCTCCCACTGAGGTTTCCCAACACCTTTGTTGTGGGCTTGATCTGTTCGGGGATCAAAGCTGTCCTTCATAGTTTCAGGTGCTTGTGCGGTTGCACTAGGGTATGTGATGTGATCTTCACCATCATTGTCTACGTGGTTCCTAAGCAAGAAGTTACTTTTTAAGTACTAGCTAGCTTTTCTTCTTTCATTGATATTTCAATATTGCTTTAGTCATATGATACCTTAACACAAACCAAGATGTCTTCTTTCTGTAAGAAAATTGTGACTTCTCTTGTGAAGTCACCTTCTTTTGACGATAACCTTTCAATCACCAATCGCTTGACCTCCCGACGTCAACGAGGTACAGAGAAGTCGATCGCCTCCTCATGGAAGGTGGTTCAAGTAAGCTCTTTGTTGATGGAGAGCAACCTTCTTAGTCTCCTATAGCCTCACAGGACTTGATTCAAATAAAAGAGGCATATAATTGTAGCTTTATGGTGACCTTGCCACAATTGGAAGAACTACATGCTCACTTTCATATTTCATCAAAAATCATCCTCTCTGTTCTTGGGGGTGAGGATCGCCCTTATCATAAATTTTACATAGGGTTTTACCTCTTTGTAGATGCTTTGGAGGCTGGGTTGCACCTTCCTCGACCTCCGATGGTGGTTGCTTGCTTGGGAAACTAGTGGATTTTGTCATCTCAAATGGTGCTAAACTCCATGTGCTTCCTAAGGGTCTTCCTCAGGGCATATGACAGTGCGGGGATAGCACTGTCTCGAAAGCTGTTCTACTCATGCTTCCAACTAAATAGGGGTCGAGCAACTACTACATGTTCCTCGAGTAGGGTTTAAGAGCAATAGGGTAGGCTCCTACGACCAGGGATGGAGGAGCTACTGGGAAGCTCAGTGGGAGCATCACATGTGTGGTGGAAGAAAGAAAACAAAACATGTTTCCCATATATAGCAAGTTATTGTGCAAAGATTATTGTGTGAAAAATCCATAAAGTCAAAAACTATGATACATGAGAGATTGATTACCTAGGGAGATCATATATCCCTGAAATTTTAAATCTAGATGAAGACGATGAAGAATGTCAAATGTCCTCCTCTCTAGCGATGTCCACATGATGGATCGTTACTGCGATGCTTCTCCACTCGCAGCCCAAAAGCCCACAACTCTTGTGCACCTTCTCACAACACTCATAAAAAAAGATCTGCTATCTTCTTCACTATTCTCTCACAATAGAGAGGGATTGGTCGACTGAAAAGATGAGGGAGGGAGGAAAATAGGAGGGGGCGACCAAAGATGCATGCAGCCTATCAATATTGTATCGCCCTTGCCTCTTATTTATAAAGGCTACCTAAAAACCCTAATGGATCATGCCTTGTAGGTATTAGATCTCTGATCAATTACCCACTAATCTTATATTATTAGATCTCTATCCAATAATCTCAATTGGTATCTAACTGGGCCTCATGTAAAGAGCTCATCAATGTTAGGTATCATCCAATGAGAATAGGAGCTAATTGGATAACTCATATCTAATCAATCCTCTACTCGTTGAAATATTCACAATATGTGTGTGACCCTCTAAGCCCAATACCGAGCTAGTCGTGAGTCCTACCTGTCAGAACTTCTTCTGATTTAGTGAATTATTATATTATAATAATTCACTCAACTTATCGACTATAGACATACTAAGCCACTACGCCATAGCCCCCAAATGATATAGGGGATCTTATCCATTAGACTTGTTTATCCTTAATTATTATGTATCTATAATCTCTCATTAATCTAATATCTTATAGACCGTATATTGGGAATGGTACTATTAGGCCTCATACAGAATTTGTTCGAGTCTCGCTCTAATCAAATTTTCCTGAAGAACTCTTTCTGTCTCAATCCAAACGACTCCGGTCGAGGATTTATTTGAGCGATAATATACGAGATATTCCTCTCATGATATCGAGAGTAGATGATCTTCTATTGACACTTAATTGTCTTTATAATGTTTGCTACCAATCTCGATAACCGATTGTATCATATCTGAAACTTTCCAGACTTGGAAGTCCAGCGTCAAAGAAATAAGTATTCAAACAAAGCATCATTGATGTCTCAAGCTTAAGAACCAGACATACAACTAGGACTATAGAATCATCTGATTATATATATCATTAACTATCCAACATTCCATAAGCGAATCAATCAATGAACTCATTCTCCAATGAGCACCTGTACTATAGCACCCTTAGTGTCTTGACATAAGTGACTATGAGACTAGTCACATCCATCATATGGAAAGGTATATAGTACACCAATCTGTCTAGTTATCTCGATATCTTTCTCGAGTAATCTATGACTGAGATTATTTAGAATATGTATTTAAAGGCAAATCGATCTCATTATCGTGACTTATTACGATCCAATTAGCACAAAACCAAGGACATCATAATATATATATTTAATAGATAATATAATATGAGAATATGCTAATAATAGTAATACAAAAAGATTATATAGCGTGTCATATGTGCCAATACTCACATGATTGGCTTGCAGGGCACTTGTAACCAACATGAGCCGTTTCTTTATTATGGATGAAAGCAAAGATTGGATCTTCCCGGTGGTGTGGGATGTGCACACCATTTAAATTGTCTTGCATATTATATATGCAAGTGAAATTAAAGCCTAGGAAAGGATATAAAAGTTCTTCTCCACCGGGTCGCAAAATGCGAGGAGGCCCCCTTAGTGGAGGCCAACCCTCCTCCACCCCCTTTGGGTAGGTTTCTTTCTTTCCTTTCCTTTTATAGGTTCTCCTTTGCCCTCTCTTAACCTTTGCTCTATGGCTCTTTGACAAGTGGTGGTGGGGGGGGGGGCGCGCCGGCCAGGGGTGGAAGAGGAGGGATGGGTGTGTGGGGTGAAGAGATGACACCCCTCTGCTCCTTCCCCCAAGCTCGACGAGAGATCGTCAACAAGCAAATGATCGTCGTGGGCCTGGGGTTCTTCTCATAGCCCATATGCTAGGGTCTCTAGGGGCACCAACTTACTTGAGGGGGATCTAAAGCTCCCGGATAGGGTTTCCTCTTCTTCAGTCCTCGAGAGAGGAGGCAAGCCTCTGCCCTTGCAAGAGACGTCAGGAGGTTCCCGGTAAGCCCCCTGAATCTCTGCCTATTCGGGGGTCGTCACCACATGCGGTTATAGTACCAGCTCCAGCCCCTAGGCAGGGGTCTCCCGTGGGGGTGGAGGTTCCTTAGGGCCCCCAATGGGGGGGGTGGGGGGGTGGAGGGGTACTGCTACTACTTCTCTGAGGCCTCTGTTTGGCTCGACCCTAGAATCATCTAAAGAGGCTACCTCTCTTGGCCCCTATTGCTCCATCGCTTGGGGCCATGACGCCATATGTGGAGTCATCTATTGAAGAGGGCCCCAACCCACCATTGTCTCTAGTGGGGACGGGCATCACTTAATGACGATGCTCCCGGTAAGCCCCCTGAATCTCTGTTTGTCCTTTTTATGAGCATCTTGCTTCTATTTTCATGCAGCACCATCACTTAATGACGATGCTCGTTGACCGTTTGTGAGATGTAGGAGTGTTGATCGACTTGCTCTCTAGGAACAATGCCATATTGCAGCTCAAGTGGGGTGGCTTGAGGATGAAAGGAAGGCGACAGACGCTCAAGCCATTTAAATATCCTCACAGCTAGCTTAGGCATGCCTATTTGCTAAAGAGGTGAAATAACACCTTGTCGAGGCACGCAAGGAGGCAGACTCCTAGGTTGACGAGCTGAACCTGGAGCTAGGCCTGGCCCTTCATTATGTCAAAGAGATCGAGGAATGAGCAAAGGAGGCTTATGATGAGGTGGCTATAGCTAAGGATATGGTCACTAATAGTATCACGGAGAGTGAGTGGAGGATTGAGACCCTCCATCATAAGCTGAAGGACGCTCACTAGCAACTAGATAATATTACCAAAAAGAGTAGGTAGCTCAAGCAGCCATTATTGGCCAGCTTCGATAGGCTAGTGGTATTGGGAAACTAAGTAGGAGCATTATATGCATAGTAAAAAACAAAATAAAAAAAGTCTCATGCTGGTTACAGGTGCCCTACAAGCCAATCAGATAAGTGATGACATGTGTGACACGTTATGTGATCTTTTTGCTTATGATTAATATTGGTATATTCTAATATTATATTATATATAGCATATATATTGTGATATCATTGGTTCTATGCAATGAGAATCGGATCGTGATGAGATCACGATAATGAGATCGATTCACCTTTAAACACAGATCCTAAAATAATTTCGATCATAGGTTACTCGAGAGAGACAACGAGATAATTGGACATACGTGTGTACTATATACCCGTCAATATGATGGAAGCTGTTGGTCTCATAGCCACTTGTGTGGAGACACTAAGGATATAGTATATGTGCTTATTGGAGAATAAGTTCACTAATTGATCCGCTTATAGAATGCTGCATAGTTGATGATACCTATTGTCATACAGCGATTTTATAGTCCCAGTTGTGTATCTAATCCTTTAACTTGAGACATCAAGGATGCCTTGCATGAGTACTCATTTCTTTGATGCCAGACTTACAAGTTTGGAAAGTTCAAGATTTGGTACAGTTGGTTATCGGGATTGGTAGCCAACATTACGAAGACAATTGAGGTCCCTTAGGGCCCCTAATGGGGGGGTGGGGGCACCTTCTGCAGCTACAGTAGCAACTCCGGCCCCTAGGCATGGGTCGCCCTTGGGGGTGGTCCCTTAGGGCCCCCAATAGGGGGGGGGGGTGTGTGTTGGAGATCCTAATCCTACTGCTACTGCTTCTCCGCAGCATTTGTTTGGCCCGACCCTAGAATAGTCTAAAGAGGCTACCTCTAGGTAGATGGTATCCTAACTCCTGGCCCCTATTGCTCCATCAATTGGGGCCATGACGCTATATGTGGAGTCATCTATTGAAGAGGGCCCCAACCCACCACTGTCTCTAGTGGGGGTGGGTCCGTGTGTCGATTCTTTGGGCCCTCTCTTGGCCCACCTACGACAACACCATCATGGGGGGAGGTGGCTAGGCCTTCCACCCCATGGGTGGTTATTCCTGCCCCATATGATAATGCTTCGGTGGACTAAGGCCTAACCACCTATGGTCCATTGGTTGTTGTTACCTCTAGGTGCTCGACACCATCCCCAAATACTCTGCTGAGGCCCCATTGGGAAGGTCTAATAGAGACCCAATGACTATTAAAGGAGGCTAAGGCGGCTGCTACCTACTACCGGGGGTCACTTAGCCCTGCTCTTACTGGGCTCGTGTATCGTTGTCCTTCGAAGGTTTTGGTGGATCATTGCTCTCGCCACGAAGTCTTAGTAAGGCTTCTTTAAAACATTTTTTACTATTCTAATATGTCCTTTTTATGAGCATCTTGCTCATAATTTCATGGAGCACCATCACTTAATGACGATGCTTATTGACCGTCTACGAGATGTAGGAGTGTTGATCGACTTGCTCTATAGGAACAATGCCATATTGTAGCTCAAGTGGGGTGGCTTGAGGAGGAGAGGAAGGCGACAGAGGCTCAGACCATTTAGATATCCTCACAGCTAGCTTAGGCATGCCTCTTTGCTGAAGAGGTGAAATAGCACCTTGCCGAGGCATGCAAAGAGGTAGACTCCTAGGTTGACGAGCTGAACCTGGAGCTAGGCCTGGCCCTTCATTGTGTCAAAGAGGTCGAGGAATGGGCAGAGGAGGCTTATGATGAGGTGGCTATAGCTAACGATATAGTCGCTAATAGTATCATGGAGAGCGAGTGGAGGATTAAGACCCTCCATCGTAAGCTGAAAGATGCTTACTAGCAACTAGACAATATTACCAAGAAGAGCAGGCAGCTCAAGCAGCCATTATTGGCCAGCTTCGATAGGCTAGTGGTATTGGAAAACTAAGTAGGAGCATCATATGTATAGTAAAAAAGAAAACAAAAAGGTCTCATGCTGGTTACAGGTGCCCTGCAAGCCAATCAAGTAAGTGATGACACGTGTGACATGCTATGCGATCTTTTTACTTATGATTAATATTGATATATTCTCATATTATATTATATATAGCATATATATTGTGATATCATTGGTTCTATATAATAAGAATCTAATCGTGATGAGATCACGATAATGAGATTGATTCACCTTTAAACATAAATCCTAAATAATCCCGATCATAGGTTACTCGAGAGGGATAATGAGATAACCAGACATACCAATGTACTATATACCCATCCATATGATGGAGGTAGTTGGTCTCATAGCCACTTGTATAGAGACACTAAGGATATATTATTTGTGCTTATTAGAAAATAAGTTCACTGATTGATCCACATATAGAAGTTAAAAGAGTTAAAAGAGTTTTTAGTCCAATCCTAAATAAACTTATTATAAAGTAGTTAAAAGAGTTTTTAGATACTTAAAAGAAATTAGTAATCTAGGATTAAGGTGTCATAAATCTAAAAATTTTGATTTGATTGATTATGTGAATGCCGATTTTGCAGGATGTAGAGTAGACATGAAAAGTACATCTGGAACCTGTTAGTTCTTAGGTCATGTACTTATTTATTTGTCTTCCAATAAGCAAAACTTTATCACTTTATCTATAGTCAAAGCTGAATATGTTGTGGCAGGTGCATGTTGTGCACATGTAATATAGATGAAAAATATTTTAGAAGATTATGAACTTTGCTTTAAAAACATCCCTATAAAGTATGACAACACCAGAGCAATATGCTTATCAAAAAATTATATTCAACATTCACGAACCAAATATATTGATATTAGACATCATTTTATAAGGAACCATATAAGCAATTATGATATATCCTTGAAGTTTATTGATATAAAATATCAACTAGCAAATATATTCACTAATCTATTAAGTGGGGAATAATTTGATTTTATTAGAATGGAATTAGGCATGTTAAACCTGAATGGATGAATCTTGATAAGTTAAAAATAAAAAACCAAAAATAGGGAGCCAACAGTAGCACTAATGGACTGATGGTACCACCACCAGCAACTCGATTTAACCCTATTTAGTCAGGGCAAACGATAGAACTGCCCTAACTCTTTCTCTAAACTCCACTTTTCTTCCTATCTCTGAACCATCCTCACAAACCTCTTCATCCTCTTTTATCTTCTTCCTTTATTCATCCTCTTTCCTCCCTCTCTAAACCTCCCCCTCCCTCTTCTTCCTCTTCTCTTTCTCTAATTCAATAGTTCACTATCTTAGAACAATTATTCAAATTAGTGAACCTATCTATCCTAGACTGGTTAGATTATTCTATAACAATTTGCACGTAGATGAACATGATAGGATATCCACTTATCTTTTAGGACATCACATACCTAATGGTATAATTTTGTAATCTAATAGGAATTTCTGAAAAAAAGATAATATTACTATTTTAGAGGACAATAGGACACCTTGGGGTTATATATTCTGAGGCGATTAGTACTATTTTTAGAAACTCTAACTTGTCTATTGTTTTGAAGAGTTGTGAGCATCTTCTACTATTTAACATAAAATTATTTCATTATATCATAATTAGTATTCTGCTTCCTAAACAATACTATCTTGATAAAGTAAATACTATAGAAATAGGCACCATGTATTAAATTATGATAGGATGTGATAATTGCTTTGGAAATCTGATACGTCAAAACATGATTGATATGTCTTAAAAAAAAGCATGATACTTCCATATGGCCTGATTACAAGACTACTACATGCACATGAGATAGTCATCCCACTAAATGAAGAAATTATGAATTATATAGATTTAATATCATCAACAAAAACCTATTAAAAAAATTGAGATTCACTGTAATGAATGAAATTTGAGCTAGATTACCTAGGAATTTGATCCTCCCCCACTTGAGCCTGAACAAGAAAACACCTATATATAGGGGTAGTCCTTCTCCTCCCACTAGTCCCTTTGGGGTAAAACCTCCGGCGGATTTAGCACCCTCTTCATCTTTTGATTCCATAGCAACCCGACTGGATCATATTGAGCTTTGATAGGACCCAATTTTGATTGAGATGCAATAGATTCAATAGTGTCTTGATACTTTTGATGCACATCATACTCTATTTAGGCATTTTAGATTACTACCACATGAGTAGGTTATATATTTTAATATTTTGTTGATGATAAAGGGGGAGAAGTAATGATAACTTCCTATTGACATGGTAACTATGCATGTTAACCAAGGAGAAGTGTATTTTTAGATGATGTATAAGTATTCTAATAATGTTTTAGTTAATTATGATGATGTTTATACTTATAATAATGATGTTTGAGTTTTCAATAGAAATTATGCATATGATATATACAATAATTATTTTGATATTTTAACTGAAATTATGCATATGATTTTTTACCTATTGAAAATCGATTTATGATTAAGATTGTTTCAACTTGAACTCAAAGACTAGCACTGAAAGTTTGTTATATTTTGAATTCAAGTTTATTTCAAAATGATATATAGATAGAGTGAGCTTGGTCAAAACTCCAACATCAATTAATTGTCATTATCAAAAATGGGATGATTGTTGAGTCCCGTAAATCAATTAATGAGTTTATGAACTAATATATTTTTAAGATAAGTGATGTAGGAAAAACTTGGACTCAAACCATTGAAGGGCAAATTGTTGAAGCAGGAGAATCAAACATTATGTTGGATAAGTATTATGTCAGAAATTGAATGTTGAGCCAGAGGATTGGTCGACGTACCAAAGATTGGACTTCATGCTCGAACATCATGCTAGAAGGATCGGGCATTACACTAAAAGATCATATATTATGGGAAAGTCGACGTGTTGATATATCTGACGATATACCAAAGGAAGTGTCAAATGATCCGATGACATGACAGAATGCTATATAACATGCTTAAAGCTTTATGATTTTGTCAAAAATATGGTTAGATAATTTATGTCTTGATTGAGGTTTTATGGGGTCAAATTAAGTTGGCATTAACCCGAACAACCATGGCAACTTATCAAAAAACATAGCGTGCTTGAACCAAGACTGAGTTTGGCTTATTAGAAGGCCAAATTAGTGGCCTTGAATAAGCCTGGGCAGTGGTACCATTAGGCCCAAGCAGTGGTACCGCCAAAATAGTTAACAAGTATTGTTTTATGCCTATTAGCATTGCTAGCGATGGTACTACCTATATAGGCGATGGTACCACCTAGGGCGACAGTAGTATTGTCCAGAATTCAAATTTTGTGATGGTAGTACCACTCAAAAGTTTAAAATTATGGTTATAGGATCATCCAAATCTCAAAATTTTCGGTGATTTAAATTTTTTGGCTCTATTTTGAAGCCATTTAGGGCTATAAATATCCTCACCAAGGCTTGGATTGGAGCAAAAACAAGTTGTAAAGTTTACAAGGGTTATAAATCTCTTTGAGTATTGATTGAGTCTCTTCCTCCTTCTTGAGTTTAGAAGTGATTTTATGTTATAGGAGGTGTGAGATCTTTTATAAAAGAGTGAGTATGAAGGTTCTCTCCTAAGCCTATTCAAAGGAGAAGAGTTACAATAAAAGTAGTTGATTTTCGTCAGTTGGAAAGAAAATCAGTAGTGAAAGTCAGTAGCCTTAAGAGAAGAGGAATCGGGAGCGGACGTAGGTCGGGATGATCAAACCACTATAAATCGGTTTGTATTCTTTCTCTTGCCTTGATTCATTGTTGCATTCTAATTTACTTACCGCTCTTTTTGCTAATTGCATTTCCTATACGGATTTATCGATTAAACTTCTAAAATCAGTTAAATTTGCTATAGCAGTAATTTAATCCCCCTCTTAATGCCATTGCGATCCTAACATCCCCTAGCTTTGATCCCCTCCTTCCTAAGTGAGTCAGACTGAATGTTGACTCGAAGATGTTAGGGGTGGTTTTGCTAATAATGTGATAAGGTACGCAACCATGGATGCCCAATTTCTGATGTGAAGGCTAGAAGAGCACTCTTGGCAAGGTGAGTGAGAGGCTTGCTTCTACTCTTTGGGGATAGCGAAGAGGAGCCTCTCTTTGCCTTAGAAGGTCTACCAAGAAGAGTAGAAGGTTGCACTTATGACGTTTAGCCCTCCTTCTAGTGCCAGAATGATAGTATCAGGGGTATCATCTACTAACAAGTTGGCCTAATCGATTCTTTGCCGAAGGTGCAAGCTCATCTTAGTGTCTCTCTCCCCGGTTGACATGGGAGGCTTGGCGGGGATGAGGGGGCGTAGGCTCTCCAATCAGAGGTCGTTCTATTGCTAGGTATCTGGCTTGGGGGCGACTGAGTAAACGAATTGAGTTTCTCTTCCTATAGTTAGATCACTATGGTGTCCTCATGTGACTGGCGACCTTGCATGCCAGGGCAACGTCGAGGGTTGCTCGACACTACCCTTCTAATGCATAAGTCAGCATAAGGGAGAAGACTATAAATAGATGGAGAATGGAGAGGTATAATTAATATATATTGCTTCCCTCCCACAACATGAACTGACGATTCCTTTTATACTTGGTCTGCGAGTTTTACTTTTGAGTAATCTAAGATGAAATCAGTCTAATAACTTGATCATTCTGACTCATAATGCTAATAAGGTAGGATGATTATTATCATTCGTATGAGATATTTCAAGATGCACTACGATGTCATTTGGGAGCTGATGGCGTGAAGTTGTCAATCTCCGTTGCGAATGATCTAGTAGGATCAAAATTGTCTCTATCACATATTAAACGGAAAAGATACGAGGACCAAATATATTATTTTCATACCTGGGAATGATAGATGTTTAAGAATCCACCGATTTAAAGTCACCACGGGAGAAAATGCCATATCATAATATTTACCTATCATAAACAACTCGAACCTCCAATTTCGCCCGGCCGCAATTGGGTCGGATATGCGGGGTCGAACCAAGTGGGCGACCGGTTCGACCACACGCGTGCTATTAAACTTATCCGCGGGTGAGTATATCTCCAGTCCCGCATATAAATAGGGCTTGGCTGAATCGAGATTCAAAGGAGCGGAAGGGAGACATATTAGCAGATAGGGCAATGTAAGCTGTTTCAACTACGATGTTTCTCTTTGTCTTCAGGTTTGGTTTTGCTGATTTGCTTTCTTGGGTTTGGGTTTTCCTCGTGAACAACAGGAGGGCTTCGATCAATCGCCCTCCGACGCCCGATCCCGATGAGGAGCCCGAGAAGGAACTCACCCTTCAGGAGATGATCAATATCAAGGTATCGTGTTATTTACTCCCTATCTCTGATGAATCGTACTATAATTCTTCAAGGAATAGAGAGGCGAAGGAAAAGATAGACACGAAAGCGAGGTTTTTAGAGTTTTAGGTGGTGCGTTTTGCTCTTCTATTGGGATGATTTGGAGTTATATGTAGAAATTTGGGCTTATTGATCAGCTGGTTCTTTTTTGTTTTTTAAGTTGATAGAGAGTGGGGAGAAGGAGAAATTGATGGAGCTTCTGAGAGAACGGCTGATCGAGTGCGGATGGAGGGATGAGATGAAAGCCCTCTGCAGGTTTCAACTCTCTCTTCCTTTGTTGTTATATCTGATATATCGAATTAAGTGCTGCTTCAGAAAACATATAGCTTATAAACAACGATGACTTAACTACTCTGTCTGGTAGTGCATCGTTAGGTACAAATTCCTTAGCATGTGTTGTTTGCTATTGTATCAACGATGAGGTGCCTTCGGTCATCTATAATTACAAATGTTTGTTTCATATCCTTTACTTTTCTCTTTAGTACTGGAACAAGGTCATACACCTTTTACTTTTCTTATTAGAGTCAAGGATGTAATGTACATAAACAAAGTTGGAAGAACAAGAACTATCTGTACCTAGGATTATAAAAAAAATTCATATATTTGCACTAGAACTTTATTTTAGTTAGTCTACATACAGTCTTATAGAAAGTTTGTAGACTTACCCTAGTGGTTTATTCCCATGGTCCCCTTGTCTACCCTAGTATTTATAATCTTGCATCGGTGCTTTTCTGCCATTAGCATGGGCACCGTTACTCTGGAGACTTTATTAAAGTAACATATAATTGAAGAACAAGAGGGTCTGCAGCAGCATGCTGGGCTTGGTCTGGAGACGAGCATATGGGAAGTGTGCATGAGTTGGAACAATACCGGATAAAACAGTCCTGAAAACCAGTGGTAACACATGAGAATGTAAAACAGCGACTGAGGAGGTCTTTAAGAAAGGGGTCCTTGCTGAATGGTGCAAAGAGAGGATCTTTGTTATCTTCAAGCTTAGACAGGATTAGGTTAAATGATCCAGAAAGGATTGAACCATTTTTTTATTTGCTTCTCTTTTTAGCCATTTCTTGTTACATGTAAGATACAGATGAAAAATATTTAAACATGTATTTCAGATTGATTTCAGTCTTTTTGCAGAAGGTATCGAGCATTCACGTAGTCTTGAATGTATAACATTACTTTGAGTTTATTCAAAACAATTTTTATTGTTATCCTAAGTCCAAAATTTCACATTTTCCTTCATAATGTTCTCACTTGTGAAAATTACATGGTTAGCTACTTTAAATAGCCAAATGTAGACATCTGGTTTATACATGATCTTCAATGTCTTTAAATTGATTGTGTAGCCATTGTGGAACATCATATGTTTCTACATGAATGTGTTGGCTTCTATGGCAGAAGATGTTACTTCAACCCATGTTTTCCACAAGAGAAATTGAATTTCTTGGCACATAATGAAACTGGAGATATTTTTCCAAAATGTTCTGTGTGCTCTGGAAGCCTCTGATTGATCCCTAAATTTAACCACACTAGCTGCTTTGTCGACTTGGTGCCAGAGCATGGGTAGATCTTACTAGGTGACACTAGAATGTTCTCTAACCAGTTTAACTATTTTAGATAATTAGGTTTTTTTTCTACGTGTGGCCATTCATGTGCATTGTTATCTCATTAGTCTAAAATAGCACTATCAAGCAGACAGCCAAGGTCCCACATGAGAGCCGTGTGGCCACGTCGGCAGAAAAATATTAAATGTGCAGAAAAAATGACTAAGAAAAAGACCAACATCACTATTATAGCAGATTTTGTGCTCATAGTATGAAGATATGTCAGATAAGCTTTGTGTTTGTAAAGAAATAAAAATGCTGTAATTAGGAGCAAAGGATGGAAGACAGCAACATAGCAGCCACATTTCAACCATCTGGTCTTCATTTTTTACCATGTGGCCTCTTATCCATTTAGTTCATTTGTTTAACTGTGTATGGATCCGTCACTCATGGATGCATTTGCAATCTGTATCTATAATTCTGCAGGATATTTCTCAGAATTTACATCTATGTCTGTTTGTTATAAATGATACAAAAAGTTGATATTTGTCTTTCTCCAAGGGCATATGCCAGGAAAAAAGGAAGAAATAATGTCACAGTTGATGACCTTGTACACGTTATCACCCCGAAAGGCAGAGGTGAGCATTTCTAGATGGATTTTTTTTTTTTTTTTTTTTTGGTTTTGTCATTTAGTAAAAGGTTCTCCATGTACAACCTTGTCTTATCTGGAGGTTATTCTGCAAAAGCTTGTGCATTTCAAGGTCTGAGCCAGGAATGCAAGTTTCTGCTTTGAGATGTTTTGATCGATGAACCCCAAAAAAAAAAAAAAAATCATGTATCCATATGTATTATTATTTTTATTTCATAAGAGAAAATTAATTTTAAGTTAGCTTTTGTTACTTAGCAGACAACAAATTTGTTTTTTGTAAAATTGTCATGCATTCATAAATTAATGAAATGCCAAGTTGCTGATTGATTGTGGAGTTAGAAATGGGGGGAATCATCCTTCATTATTAAGTCTTTAGTTTGTGTTAGTTGCTTTTTACGGATTGTTGCATCTTGTAAAATGTAGCATGGTTGGTTTTGTTGTTTTGCTAAAAAATGGATATATATTTTATTATATACCTGTATAGAATGTTGTGATCCAGGAACAAATATCTTTTCTTATTAATCATGCTTCTAATATGGTACTACAACTGATGGATCCTCTTCAAAATTGGTCATGGCGACTAAGCTATATTATAATTTCACATTCTTCTTCTTCTTCAGAAGGCTTAATGAATTCATTATTTAAGTGATTTGGTACAATCAGTAGCGTCGTTGTTGCACTTTTTTTTTTTTTGTTTTTGTCAAACCTTACAGTTTGCCTTTTGCAGCCTTGCTGAAGATAACACGGTTCAGTGAAATCAGATCTTAGTTTGGAAATATCCAATTGGTTTTTTTAGGAGTTACCTTATTGAATTATTCATTCATGGCTTCATGTCACAATATGATTTTCTTTTGTATACTTGAAATTCCATCCATTGGGTGCGTGCATGCTGTCTATAAGCAGCTTTAAAAAGTTGGTTTACACGACAACCTCGTTGAACATGCTCTATGCAGTTTTGTATAATTATGATGATAACTTTATTCTAACAAGAACAGCGACTACTTTGCCTGATGTCTGGGTGAGTTGCTCTGTTAATCTGGTAGCAAAGTGGTCAGCTCACCCCTCATAAGGCATCTAAAAGCATTCCTTTTATGCTTATACAACTGTGCCTGTGATGCAGCATCGGTGCCAGACTCCGTGAAGGCCGAACTGTTGCAGCGAATCCGATCTTTCCTGACCTCGGTTCCACTTTGATTTGCTTTGGACTGGATTGGATACTGCTGATAGGTTAAAGTAGTTCTGTCAGATGAGACTGCCACTCTTGTCATCTATGAAACTTGAGGTTTGTTAGTTATCATGATTCCTACATGGCTTGTAACTGTTTTAAGTCTTTCAGAATATTTTACGGGGTCCATAATCTATAAAATGTTACTGTGGGTTTCAAATGGGTGGAAATGTTAATTAGCTAGAGATTAACATTACTTTTGTGTCATAATAAGTTTTTTATTTTTAAAATTAAAGTTCTAAATAAGTACCAAGTTACAGTAAGTAGTGGGTTTTACATGAGTTTCTATATATATATATATATATATATATATATATATATATATATATATATGCTAAATTTGAGGATTCAGAAGGATAGCGGGCCAAACGAATAACGAAACAAATTTATTCAATTCTAGAAAAAATAAGGAGGAGAGGGAGGAAGCATTTAAAATATCATGGATTGGCGTCTCAGCCAGACTCACCAGCAGTTTACTCGGGAATTACCATAATCGATCAGGACAATGTTTGAAACACATTTTGTCCAAAGCTCCAAAGAACTCATCTTATGCGCACGAAAACAAGCGGGGTGTTGTTTGAGATAATTTGTTTTTGTTTATTGTTTCTTTTCCAACTAGTTAGTCTTTCAGGTTGTCTTCCCTCTGCACAATTTTTCTTTTTTTTTTCTTTCATCGGGTCTCTTTTAGATGATGTGTGAATCAGTTTGATCACAAGTAATTGCCAGTGGAATTTTTTTATTTGATAAAACTGAAACAACAAAGCATTTTTCACAAAAAAAACAAAAAACATTATGCTGAGAACCACTTTTAGGGTAAAAAAACAAAAAACTATTGCAGATAGCAATTTTTACTGTGGCACACATTCAATTTAGAAAATGCTATCATTTTTTTTTTCTGGTACTTGTTTCCAAAAATTCTTCTTCTTTATCAAATAAATAAGGATGAGGGCTAAATTTGAAAATTTTTGAAAGCAATGCTGTTTTAAAGAAAAGTATTCGATTATAATGACTGCAGCACAAATTTGGTATTACCAAAAATAATTTTAAAATATATATATATATTATTACTCTTACGACAACAAATCAGCTTTCAGCAGCATTTTGGTCTTACAATATCTTACGTAGAAATTACTGGGAAACGACTGCTATTAGCCAAATTACAGTCATATTAACCAAAATAATAATTCCTAACCACTGTATGTTGCATTGCTATTTAAGAATTTATTTTTATATTTTTCATACAGATACAACTTTGCACGAGGCAATATCTCTATTGTAATAAAAATTATTTATATATTATTTTCTGAGAAATCAATATTAATCACTTGTCTCTATGATACAGTCATTATCAATTTATTCTACTGGACATCAACGAGTTGAAGCCATCATTATCAATTTGAATGCCATCAGTAACTTTGGATCTTCATCATTATCTGGCTTTGGGTTGCCTGCTGTGTTCATATGCATTAAATGTCATAATTATAACTTGACCGAGTATTTACTCGGTTAAGTCTTGTAGTTAGCGGGTCATTGGTAGATAAGTGGATCAACTGATCCAACTATATATTACGTTAAAAATATAAAATATACAAATAATATTAAAAAAATTATAATATAGTGGAAAGAGGATGATGAGGACTATAATAGAGTTTATTCATCTTTTATAATATATAAGATGTATGATCCGAGATTTATCAAAAGGTTATAATCCATCATAAATAAATATCACTTTCAGGTAGTTGCAGGTGGGAGAGACAAGTTGGCATGGCGATTTAAGCTGGATGTTGTTCTTATGCATCCGAAAAGTTAGGTGAGGCTTCTCATCCTCAAAATGATGGTAATTAATGCCATGCAGCAGGTAGTCGGTCACTATTATCTTTAGTATTCTCATAGTTTGCCACGCCAAGAAGTTGGTATCAAATTGTGTACTTACCAAGTAGATGGGCTTCATTTCAGGAAGAACAATCTGCAACGTATGCTAACAAATATGTACTTGAAAGCATTATTAAGTTGTAGTCTTCCAAGTGTTAAAAGACTGTAACACACGACTTTTTAGCAAGTTACTACAATGATAACTAAAGGATCATTTTTAGTGGCACTGATTAGTGTTCCACTTTGTTGTGATTAACAACTTGTAGTTCTTGCAAGGAACTTAACTTTAAGCAAATTAATAAAAATAAAAAAAAAAGAATAACAAAAAAAAAGGAACTTAACTTCAGATTCCCTTATAAAGTTGATTGTAACTTGATGCAGATGATGATACAGTTAGTTAAACTAAAGCATGCTCTTTAGTTAATACATGGAAATTTAAGAGGAGGATTAATCAGAAATTCTTTGATAAAATCACTCACAAACTTCATTCTGAAGAAGGATGACACCTTTAATGGACTGATAGGAGCTCATGAAAGACTGAATTGGATCCTCTATGGCATATATTGGTTTCAATTATTGTTGAAATAACAGTTGTCACAGTTATTTTTGAGATTGAATGCAGTCCTGCTGCATCACAACCTTCATTCCAAGAAGAAGAAGAAGAAAAAAAAAAGAGGCAATCAAATCAATTCTATAAATTAAGAAATCAAGAAATGTCAAATCATAAGAATTATGATGATCATATCAAGGAATATAAGATCCATTTTTTACAATAATAACTTCGACAATCATCTTTTTCTTTTTTCTTTTTTTTTTCTCATCAAGTTTTCATATTTTCACAAGCCAGGTTGTTAATACATGCCATGGATTGGGTGCCATGTCCACCCCATAACCTTTAAATTCTATATGGCCACTGGAACAGTCGGTCACTCAAAATCCATTGAAACAGGTTTCAATGCCACTGCCAACTGCATCTTCCACATTCCTTCATTCCACTCAAACAGGTGACCCTGGCCATTCCCAGCTTCATCTTTGACTGTATTCCCCTACCACAAAGGATCGTAAGAGTAGATGACACAAAGCAGCAGTATTCATTTATCTTTGCCATAGTGCATAAGGTAATATTATTGCGTGTGTCCTATCACAAATCGGCAGTATTATTACTATTAATAATATCACTTCAAACCAGTCGATGCCCATGGCTTCTATCAGTATACAATTTTATCTTTCATATAGAAATGATATTATTGTCACAACTTGAAGAAATCAATCCTGAATTCCAAACCATTTGAATAGGATCTGAAATCCAAAAGCATGTCTGTGTTGACTTTTCTACATAACTTCATAACTTTAGGAGAATGAATTAGCCGAGAATAATAGAGGAAACTATAAGGACTTTCAATCTGCAGTACTCTTGGATTAATCTATTTATATTGGTTAAAAATAAAATATAAATATTTTAAAATATTAAAAATTATCATATCCCAGTAAATCTCATTATCATCTAATTTTAGTTTAAATCTAAATCTTTTTCTTTATTTTATCTAATATTAACTATTTGAATTATTCTAACACACCCTCTTAATTCAATTAGTTATAATTTAAAATTATCTTCGAAACAAATAATTCTTTTTGTCAAACTTTGTGAAGATATTAATAAACTAATCGTCGGTATTACAGTAGTTATTATTTTATGCTTCTCCTCATCCATATATTCTTTACAATCCCTGACCTAAATTCTTGTATCATTTATTAGACCCATAACTTGAATTTTTCTCTTTAGTAGCTATTTTGAGGATTTGGTGGAGGCTTTGTTTTTCCAAGATTGATTTATGAAGGCTTCATTTTTTTTTAACCTTTTTCTACATCCTTAAAAACTTTTTATCCTCACATTATGTATACCTTTCTTAAAGCCTCATCCATTTTCTTTATATTTATCTCATCAATTATAGTTTCTCAATTATCACAACCTGCTGCACGAGATAGTTTGCATAGATATATAAAAATTTAGATGATAATAACTTTATGCTATAACGTCGATTCATTAGTAATAGTAGCAAAATCTGAAAATAATAAAGAAAACACCTTATTTTTTTATTATCCTCACAGTTGCTATTTATTTATCAATTTTTTTAATCATAAATTAGACATTTTTCATCATCGAAAATAACATAATATCATTTTCTCATTAGTTATCCTATAATAATGAGATTTTATTTCAAACTAGAAATAAACATTATATCATTAATAACTTATTTACCATATTTGATGTTCATAGTAATTGTTTATTTTCCTTTCACTTGAACCTTGTTATCATTTTCTATTTACATAGTATATCTAATTGAATCCTCATATCTCTGGAACAAACTTTTATCCTATATTATATAATTAATATATCAATTATTTAAAAACCAAATAGTTCTAGAACATTATGCTATAAATAAAATATTCTCTTCATCTCTTTTGTCATCGTTATTTTTCTCATGATAGTTTGTTTGATTTTTATTCCAATAGTCTTTTTTAAGATCATCATATTTTTTACAGTAAGAGCAGAGAGAAACATTTGAATTTTTATTTTTAAAGCATTAATATTTTTCAATATGTTTTTTTTTTGTGCAACAAAAATATCGATGAGTTTCTTTGTGAAGAATATGTTTCAAAGTTTCATTTGAAGATCTATTTACTTTTTGTTCATAGACTAAAAGAGAACCCATTAATTCATCAATAGATAATGTACTTGTATCTTTAGCTTCTTCTATAATGATAAAAACGACGATAAACTTTATAAAATATTTTTTTACTACAGTTTGATCTTTTAGGTTCTTACCGTAAGATCTTATTTGATTCACAATCGAAGAAACTTAAGAAGAATTCAACGATAGATATAAAATTTTCATAGTTTCGAATTCACAATATCTTCTAGGCTTATGTTGATGTAGATGCTATCATGATTTTGAGAAATAGAGACTCATCTATTGATTATTATAATAGGTAAAGGGCTATTGAATCTTTCTGCATATTCTCATTCATTTAATTTTTTTGATCATTTATAATATTAGGATCCTGCAGATGATATTGAACAAAATCATTTTCTACCAAATTTCATAATCCCTGTGAAATAAATAGAGTTTTCATCTTAACAATCCAAAATTGATAATTTTTCTTTTTTTTGGATCTTCCCTTCTTTTTAATCGATATACTCATTTTTGATCTTTTTTGAACTAGAGTATTATACAACTATTGACTTTTCTACATAACTATAAACTAAGAGTACTCTCAATCTGAAGTTATTTGGATTGATTAATAATACATATTTATATTGATAAAAAAATAAAGTATAAATATTTTAAAATACTAAAAATATATCATATTCTAAAAAATCTCATCTATATCTAATCTAAGTTTAAATTTAAATTTTTTATATTTTATTTTATCTAAACCTAACTATTTGAATTATTATTGACAGTTTGGTGTATCAGTTGCCAAACAGTGTGTATGCGTAGATGTATTTTAGTGAAGACACAGATGGAAGTAAGAAGAAAAGAGGGAGAAAGAAAATAGAAGAGAGAAAAGATTTAAAAAAAAAAAAATTACACAACTGTGAGAGTTGCTGCGGCCTGCATGCACAGAGGAGGAGGATGATGCCAAGTGGAGAATCTATCTTATGTTCAGCTTTATCAAACTTGCCAGAACTAGGAGGGATACTTAGCAACCTCCTCCTCCCCAATACTTAGATTGATTGCAACATGAAGATGTGTTGAACCATCGTTTCTGTAATTAATTATTCGTTGATCCCTACATTTTAAAGATTATGTTGAGTTATCTATATTTACTAAATTGAAACATTTAATTTTGTTTTTTTTTTCGTACACCATCAATACTATTGATGAAAATATGATAAATATTCAATGATAAACCTAACAACATTTCTATATTTATGAGCATAAATAAGATTAAATATTTTATTTTCTATAAATAAAAATTTTTAATATAATTTTTAAAAATACAGAGATCAAAATATTAAATATAACTAATTACATGAGGTAATATATAATTAACCTAAATAAATTGAAAATTAAAAAATTAATTTTGCAATCACCATCACACAAAAATACATTTTAGCAAGATAAATGAGATTTTAGCTTATTATATGAAATTTATAATCTGATATATTTTTTTAAAAAATAAACGTAAAAAAAGAGGAATTGAATAACTAAATGACCTTTTCGTGCTTATCAAATATGGAAAATAAGGTGAAAAATTTCTGAAATATTGACATATTTAAATTTTCTGAAAATCACATTAAATTAGTCAATCAACCAGCTTAGTTATTAAAAATTTTGATTATGGATAACAAGGTTTAGGATGGGATCTTCTCCTCTTTTTTTTTTTTTTTACTATTTTTATCCTGGAAAAGATATGATAGGATTTTTTTTTTGTTTGTCCATTAAGGTTATAAATCATTACCTGATATTAAAAAAAAAACAATCTTTTCCTAAAATTTTTCATAACACCCACTCCTTTTGAAGCAACGCATATAAAGTCCAAACAAAAGTCTTTTCGTAGAAGGCACCACCACTCATACTTTCCACGTAGTGTCCTTTATTTTAGGGACTGTCCAAAATGTTCCTAAAAACCAACCCTAATTTTTCTTATCGGAGGAATAGTTGTATTGGACCGATTCTTATGGGAACAGAATTCCCATTTGTTACATTATTTTAACCATAGTTACAAGACAATTTAACCATAGTCGTTATTGATCCAATTAAAAAGGTGCTTCTATGATAATTAATGAAAATAAGTCACAAAAAGTACAAAATTAAGTTTTTTTAATAAATTTTGGATAAATAAATAAAAAATTACTGTAACTGGGATCCCAGGACTTCAAATCCCCATCCAATCTGCATTAGTGATTCATTTTGGCATTTTTGATGGTTTTCAATAAATTTCATAGACTTTTGTAACATATTCTAACCAAAAGTGAGAAAAAACAAAAAAAAACACTTGATCTTGTTAATATTTTTATCAAATAAATTTCATGTATGCGTGACACTGATTTTTTTAAGAGAGTTACACAATTTTGTATAATTGAATTGAAAAAAATGTGACTGGTCTCCGAGGTTTTCAAATCCCTCCCTACATTCTTTCATGAGCCCTTTTAATTATTATATAGGTCGCCTTCATGCATTATTTTGATTTCTTTTTTAATATATTTTTTTTAGTGAATTCCATGATACATTTCAGTTGAAAGTGATCACGAAACATGATATTTTACTAATCTTAGGAACAATCTTTGACGCTTTTCATAATTAATATATTGGATAACTTTTTGTGAATTTTCATGACATATTTCAACTTATTAAAGTGAGCCAGAAACTTAATTTTCTACCGTTCGTGACCTTTTAATTTTTATCTTATAAAATATATTTTAACAATTTTCAAAATTATTCTAAAATTCATATAGAATGGAGTCAAGAGAATTTATATTATTTCGAATGTATTCTGAAAAAACCTCTCATATTTATCTTTTTTTTTTTTTCTTCTCTTCCCCAAAGATGTCTCTTTTTGTTTTTCTCCATCGGCATCTTTTTCTTTATATCCTGAAAATGCTTATGACAGGACACATCATAAGCATTTTTAATCGGTCTATGAAATGGATTAATTTAATTATATTCTTTTTAAATAAGATTATAATGTTCTTGACACCTTCATAAATACATCATCATAAGCTTATATATATATATATATATATATATATTTTATAACTGAGAAATAAATTTATAACACAATACAAACTAACTTTTCATCTTTTCTAAGTCTCAAATAGATAATTTTATTAAAATAAAAACATGAAAAACTTAAAATCAATTACGATTTTTTAAAACAGGATCATACTGTGTTTGTTATTTATACAGAAGCATTATAAATCCATAGAGAAACTTGTAATACAACTAAAAATATGATGCAAACGAATTTATCATCGTTCGTGAGATTTCCAATAATTAATTTTATTAGTTTGAGAACAAGAATTTGGCTTTGATATTATTTAAAATTCAAAAAAAATAAACTACAAGTTTATAAAAAAAAAACAAAACAATTGAGCAATCTAATCAAAATAATCTAACACCATTCGAAAAATCGTGTAAGTGTGAATCATATATATATATATATATATATATATATATATATATATATATATATATATATATATATATATATATATATATATATATATAGATTTCGTTTAACTCAGCCCATTCAACTATTTCAACTGACGAAGGTGTTTTTAAAGGCATTTTGGTGGATACATTCCTGAAAAAATAAGAAACACGATCTTACAAAACCTAAAAGATGTGATAGCTTTGCTATATAAATTGTGTTTGTTCAAATGCTATATATATATATATATATATATATATATATATATATATATATATATATATATAATTTAAAATTTTGTTTTTTAAGAATTAATCCCAACTAAATTCTTGTCGACCTAAATAATATTAATTTTAAAGTAATAAACAGGACGGACGCAGAACATAATCTTCAACTAATAGTACGAAAAGATAATTACTTAAACCTTATTATAAATCATGAAAAATAACCAAATATTTATTTATTCCAGTATGTAATCTCCTGTTTGTTGAAAAGGAATATTACGTGGTTCCGAAGACTGAAAGGGTAAAATCGTCAGTTAACCCATCAAATTGACAACCTCATGTTTGTGGCTCATTAAATCACCACCTTTGCCTCTCTCTCTCTCTCTCTCTCTCTGTGGAACAAAGCAAAGGAGCGAACGGCAGCGCAGAGCTGTCTCCGCCTTCCTCCACTCCTCTCGCCGTCTCCAAGGAAGAGGTAAGTAAGAAGACGGCAAAAGAAGAGCTTTGAAGGGCTTCGATGGCTTCTCGAGTGGCGTTCCGGCCGGAGCCTATCCTCTGCTTCTCTCCCGCGAGGAGCAAAAGGAATGCCAGATCTTCCAGGGTCTCCGTGGCCTCGACCATTCGCTCCTCCTCCGCCACCAAGTGAGATCCTTTCCTTCTTGTGATCTATCCTCGCATTGGATTGAACGCTTTGAAGCTCCTTGGTGCTATTTCCCCGATCTGGTCTCTTAATTTCCTCGTGCGAGAAATGTCTGGCTCGGGCGATTTGGATGCGTCCAACTTCTTAAATATTTCCGGGTTTAGGTCTGTGAACTTTTTTTTTATTCAGGTTACTACTTATTGCTGTTTCTGATTTGTGATTGGTGGACAGTTGGCAACTTTATGCCTTCCATGCTATCGAGATGCCATTTCCCTTCTATTTTGCTTTTCCGTAGTCGACATATGGGTGTTCCCTTTCTTTTATTAGGTATTAATTTGGGTTTATAGTTCTTAATGATTTTTGGGCACCGGTTTCATGTTGCAATGTTGAGTTCGTGGCCTCAATTTTGCGAAATTTAGGCGTTATCCTGCCTTAGAAGATATTTTAGTGGTTTGCCCTTTTTGTTATTGTCAGGCGACATTCGCTGGAATGACGTGTTGTCTTTCTGTTTTCATTGTACTCTAATGATTAGGAAACAACATAGGTTAATCTTTTGTTGAAGTTAACTGATGTAATTTCAACTGGTCTTGTTAATGGTGATAAATGCGTGGCCTTGCAATTGGGAATGGTTACTAGATGCAGGTTTCTCGTGGCATGTCAGAATATGTCTTGAAGCTATTGAGAATATTTGTGTTTTTGTTCCTATTTAATGAATATGCTTCGTTTTTTATTTCTTAGTTATTCTGTTGGGTCGTTTTGGTTGGTAATTTAATTGCAAATCGCCAAATTAACACCTTTTAATGTGTATTCTAATAAGAGAATCCTCTTTGTGGTTCACAACAAGGCTTCCTGTACTGATCCTAACTTCTTGGCTGCTTACTTTAGCAATCTCTTCCTGTCACATCTGTCTTTGTTCGAGATTGAGAATTATTGTATGCCATATGAACAGGAACGCAGCTTTCAAGCACTTATGGAGACAGGATCATTCCATTAGACAAGTCTGAATCTTTGCATAAATTTGCTTGTGTTATGTGTGATAGATCTCAAAGTGCATGTCTCTGTCTGTCTTCATGCATATTTTTATTTGTTCAATCATATTAAAAAAAATTGTAGCTAGTGGTTCTAGCTCCAAAGAATGAAATGATAGGTGAGACACCTTACATCTTATACTTGTGAAATATGCTTTGACAAAGAAGAGATCAAGGTTTTGTGGCTCCACAAATTTCTTGCTTAATATTAAATCGAAATTAAGATAAGTAATATATAAAATGGTTTCTTGATGCAGAATTTGGCTGATACTAGCTGTAAGATTTATCTAGATGCTCAATATGAGAAAGCAGAAACGTTTTTAGGCACCCATTTTCATCAGTTGAACTGGAATCTTAGGAATCCTCATACATGATGGTGAAAACAGAAGAAGGTAAAGAGTATGTCAAGATGCTGAATGGCATCATCTTGAACGTTGTTACTCTCTTTGACTGGCATGTATTGAATTTTATGCTTCCATTGCTTCTTTTTACTGCCTTGGCTTATTCTTACATCATTTCACTTACCAGTTATAGTTATGTGGAAAATTTATCTTTACTGTAACAGCAAGTGTATGCGGTGATTTTAAAAGACACTCGGGTGCTTGCCTAAGCGCTCGTGCGAGATGAGGCGAGGCCCAAGTGCCTCGTTTAATGTCCAAGCGGCGTGCTTCAAAGAGGTGCCGCTCGGGAGCTCGCCCTTAAACCAAGCGCCAAACCAGCATTTTAGGTTTGGTTCGGTCGTATTTGTGTTAGTTGGTTCGATTGAACCAACTAACGCACCAATATCAGCCTCCCCCTCGCGACTTCCCCCAACCCCAACCCTACTCGCGATTCCGCGATTGACATTTCCTCTCTGCTGCTGCTGCTTCTCTCTGTTGCCGTTGCTGCTGTCACTGCTCTTTGCTGCCATTGTCGTTGTTGCTGCCACTGTTATTGCTTTCTGCTACTGTTGCCGCTGCCACTGTGCTGCTTGCCGCTGCAGCTAGTCTCAGTCAACAGCCTCGGTCTCTACTCTTCTCACAGCCACTCAGTATACTGTTAACAACATATTAACAGTATATTGTTAACAATATACAGTTAACAATATTTTTTATTTATTGGATTAATAATATATCATTTTGATTTTAATACGATTAATCTTTATTTATTTAAAATCATTGTTAGGGTTTTAGGATAAATTATTTAAATAATCATATTTATTAATTATATTATATATCTTTTATATTTTAGCGTCTCGCTTCGCTCGGTCGAGCACCTAGTACCTCGGGTGTTTTGGGATCTTGGCGCCTAGTGCTTTTTAAATCACTGAGTGTATGCTACACATGCAAAAAAATATTTTGCTAGGATAAATACTTGATATGAGATCAACTGGGCACATTCTAGCATAATATCTTCTTTTGTTTCATAATAAATATCACCTTTCTTCCATTGGCAAATTTGGACATGTGTTGCAGTCAAAAGGGTTGATAATGTCATGATTCACTTTTTCTTTCATGCTCAATCCTAACCATGAATTATCTTCAGCATCAATTTTATAGATGACCAATTAGGCTGCTCCCACAGTGGTAGGTCTTTGTTGGTTTTAACAGTTTTTATGTGTAGGAACCTGCAATTTATTAACAATGTTATCATTTGTGGTTTTACACCCTTACGTCCATTATTACATACACCATACACCAACAAAACAAGTTGTAGATTTTTTGCACTCATAATGATGTTATATTATGAGTATAATTACATTTATATGGTGGCATGCCATCCATACTGTAGTACAGACTAGAGGACTTTACAAAGGTATGTGACCTTTAGAGGATACTCTTCTTCTCTTTCAAGAATGGTTGTACAATCTTTTCTTTTTTTGGAATTTTGTACAATGTTAATTATAGTAATCAAGCCTATTATATGTATAACATTCAAGCTTGTCCTCTAACTAGGAAGTTTAGATGACTTTGGATTCCCTGAACAAGAAACATACAACTACTAACCAATTTACCTAGAGATTGGAATTTTATTGAAACTCAAATACTCTCTATGACCATCTTAACTGAGCTTTAAAATGATTATAGGAAAAATATGGTGAAAATCACTACAAAAAATTTGCTAAACCTATGTCAACTCTATAAACAAAAGCCAGAAGCAACTGACTTGTCCTAAATAAGCCAAATCTGATAAAAATTAACCCTTGGATCATTTCCTTTCTCCTTCCATGCAGAGATCTCATCGTGACATTTTTGATGCTGAGGCACTTGGCAATCCAATTCAATCACCGAAAAACAAGAATGAATACCAATGGTACATGAATGTTTAAATACATTTATATCTTTGAAGGAAAATGGCAGATTTAATTCAATCTTCCTGATTGCTCTTCTGATTTTATTGACTTCAGGTGGAAAGGAAGGGTTGGATTCCTGTACCATCATCAAGAAACAAATGACTTTAATAAATTCCAGCCTATTTTGTTCTGAATACTCTACTAAAATAAAATTGATGCTCTGTGATTTTGAGCTACTGCATATGTATCTTTGGAAAATCCAGAAATCTGATATATGCCCTAGGAATTTGCAAATGCCATTTCCTTGCACTAACTTTCGCCAACTATCAGTACTTTATCTTTAACTAGATAAATAATATTATGTTATTTCTTAGAATATCCTAAATGCCTCTGTTTATATGTTCCTACTCATCCCCATACTTCTATACTAACCCTCCATTTTTCTAGATAGGCTTATTTGAATTCACTGCTCTCAGTTGATCTTATCATCCATCAACTTGACTGCCCAAGCCTTATTTGGTGCTGTAATTTTGGATTAATTCAAGTTTTCTTTTAGTAATATTACAGGACCAGTGGAGCTTAAAATAAAGAATGAATTGGAAGGAAAAACAGAAGTTAGAACTCTTGGAGCTTATGAGATGGAAAGAGTTGAGGAAAGGTATCATAAGCGGTAAAATGATAAATTGATTGATCAATATTTATTTTGGGACAGTTGATTTTGTGGCAGACATTTGTTGAAGCTTGTCGTGTTTGCAGGAGATCACATGATGTCCTCAATTTTGTCCAGGTAAACATAAAAGTAGGTTTGTTTCTAGGGGGCACATGCATTAGCCTTGTGCTTGTGAGGTAAGAGACCACATGCATTGACCTACCCATATCTTGTGTTGGCAGGAGCCTCATCCATAGATCTACTCTTTTAATTTCTAGGGCATGCACCTAATTTTGCATGAAGACTAATATCTTTGATGATAGTACCTCTTGTCAGAATACCTGCTTTGATCTTTATATTTGTTATCTGAATTTGTGTGGGAAGGGATCTTTCAGTTTGATGGGCGACAATATTCATATTAAAGCTTATGCTTTTCTCTTTTGCCTTACCAAGGCATCCCTTTGACGGTGTCTCTTCTTAGGTAAATATCCTCAGGTGTTGTATCAACCATATAGAAATTCTTGATGCCCTTCAATATGCTGTCAATCTCTTATTTCATTCTACGTTAGTACCATGTCTGGGGAAGGACCAGTTGCCGTTTCTGAATTGGCATGAAAGGATTAAATGTAGGAATATGAAATATTCTGATGCCAACTGATGCATCCTGGTGATATAGCAATCATCCTATATGTGCTTTAGAGGTCAATTATTGATGTGTCATCCAGAGCAGCAGCATGGCTGCTATTATGATAGTAAAAAAGCTTTAGATACATTATTATAAAAAGGAAAGAATTAAAAAAAAGAAAGAGGCGCTCTGCTCTAGAAACAGAGGAAGTTTGAGAGAAGATATTTGTGACCTGAAAAAGAACACTTTCTTTCAGAATTTGTATGGCAGCAAAAACCTATATTTTCATATTAATTGGATGACCCTTCCCATCAAATAGCACAACTAGTTATTTTTGAACTCTTAAAAGTTTTAACTATTTATCTAACGTGTACCATATATGGACCCTTATCCAAATTCAAAGGCCCCTTACTAAATTATAACAAAATCATTGGGTAGTATCAGAAAAGAAGTAGAAAAAAAGTTGATTCTACATATTTCAATTTAGATTCTAATACAGGAAGTCTGGATTAAATATTGATATTGGACTATGCCCATAAGTTGTTAGACAACTAATGTAAACTAATATATTATAGTTGGTAAGTGAGCAATTTGAACTTTCAGCAAATCATCCTCTCTATTGAAATAATCAAACAAATATCATCAGGGCATCAGTCTTATCTGTTTTAATTATGTGTAACAAGGGACTTTTGTCCCATATGTATTTGGAGAAATTAGAAACTAAATATATGCTTACATACTGTTATCAGTTCTGTTTTGAAGTACATACTGTGAGTTCATTGACATTTTCCATGAACTGACTACTTTAACTGTTACCTCTGTTATATGCAAAAGTTTAACCTTTTGGGATCACTCTGTTTCTAATGACTGACTAGTTGATTTGATTTGATAATAGAAAGTGTTGCTAATAACTGGAATGTCATATCATGATGCAAAGAAAGCTTGCATTTTCTAGAATCTACTATTGATGCAATGAAAATGACTGATGTACTTGTACTACTCTTGATATCATGAGACTATGTAACATGATCATCACAAAGTTGGATGGTTTATATATTCTTTTGGCCTGCAATGAAGAAAGTACCCTCAGTAGTGTATCTGTGATCAACCTCCACTTCGTTGTATATGATTGTTATTTTAAGAATATCACAATCATAATCAGAAGCATTGTATATGATCAACTTTGGTGTATTCTCTTAAAATATATTTAGACTCGCCTCCTCTGTGTTGTAGGTATTCAATACTTGGATGGTGGCAACTGTTCTGTAATATTTACTCTTTCAGTTTTCTTGAGTTTTTAATGTATACTTGTCCAACTTCCAGCTTTATGTGTGAGTAATTAATTAAATGATTCTATTTTAGAACTAGAAATTCAGTACTTCTCAAGAGTAGTAATGATACTTTCATGCATTGGGTATGATGAATTTACTCGATAATATTTTAGGCATCATGATCAAGAATCAATAATCTGTGTTCTGAACAAATTTTGTCTGTTCTTCTAGGGTTGACACCCCAAGAAAGCCCTTCACTCCTCCTCGTGAGGTGCATGTCCAAGTCACTCATTCCATGCCACCTCAGAAGATCGAAATTTTTAAATCGTTAGAGGATTGGGCAGAAAATAATATACTGGTGCATCTGAAGCCTGTCGAGAAGTGTTGGCAACCACAGGATTTTCTTCCCAATCCTTCATCAGAGAGTTTTTATGAGGAGGTTAAGGAATTGAGCGAGCGGTCTAAGGAGATCCCTGATGATTATTTTGTTTGCTTGGTTGGAGACATGATCACTGAAGAAGCTCTTCCTACATACCAAACAATGCTAAACACTCTTGATGGTGTCAGAGACGAGACAGGAGCAAGTCTTACTTCTTGGGCCATCTGGACTAGGGCTTGGACTGCCGAGGAGAACAGACATGGAGATCTTCTCAACAAGTATCTATACCTGTCTGGAAGAGTGGACATGAAACAAATTGAGAAGACAATTCAGTATCTTATTGGTTCAGGAATGGTAAGATTTCTTTACGTTCTATCTTTGCTAATGCCTTCACTGATTTTTAAGATTTTTAATTTGGGTGCATTCCTTAAAGAACCGTGTTGATAAAATAAACTGAACCAATAATCATGAAACTAATATGATTCCTACATTAATTGAGATGAGGCCACCTTATGAACTATTGCATTTAACTTGAGACATACCATGCGTAGGTATGAGGCTTTTCACCTTATAGTCTAGAAAAAAATTAAAAGGAACCCCTAAATTTTCTAATCAACTGCTTTTCTCCCCAAGTTGATGATTAGTTTGATCATCAAAATGGCATGTCCATCTGTTGCATAGTGTTTTGTCATGATTGCTTTGGGATTTGAAAGTGCTTTGGCATTTGCAGGATCCTAGGACAGAGAATAATCCATATCTTGGTTTTATTTATACCTCGTTTCAAGAGCGGGCAACCTTCATATCCCATGGGAACACTGCCCGGCTTGCTAAGGAGCATGGTGATCTCAAATTGGCACAGATATGTGGAATCATTGCATCTGATGAGAAGCGCCATGAGACTGCATACACTAAGATAGTGGAGAAATTGTTTGAGATAGACCCAGATGGCACTGTTCTTGCATTTGCTGACATGATGAAGAAGAAAATCTCAATGCCTGCTCATCTGATGTACGATGGTCGTGACGATAACCTCTTTGAGCATTTTTCAGCAGTTGCCCAGCGGCTAGGCATCTACACAGCCAAGGACTATGCCGACATACTGGAGTTCCTTGTCACAAGGTGGAAAGTCGGTGAGCTAACTGGCCTCTCCGGTGAAGGGAATAAAGCCCAGGACTTTGTCTGCACTTTAGCCCCAAGGATCCGGAGGCTTGAAGAAAGAGCACAAGGGAGGGCCAAGAAAGCACCGGCCATACCTTTCAGTTGGATCTATGACAGGGAAGTGCAGCTATGAGCATCGAATAGAATGTTAAATCGTCATTTCGTTGCTGTCGATTTGCTATTTGTGAAAGAAGTTGTTACTTCAAGCCCATGTTTTGTTTTTCTTCTGTTCAAGTAATGGATGAGTTGGGAGGGGAACTGTAGATACTCTTCAAGCTATCTATCAAAAGTATCATCTTATGAGCAGGTGTTTGCTGCATACGTTGGTTTTCAGAGATGGACAGATTCACATCTTTATGCTTTCTCTTTTGTCCCCTTTTTTTTTTTTTTCCATGGACAAGTGCTGTTGTTTGTCTGAGTGGAATAATTGATGCATATGAAACTTAGCCTTTGCTCTTTTCGTCATCTTGTTGAACTCAGAATTTCTCATCTTGTTAAACTTTAAACTGTTGTATATGTTTAATATCCATAATGGCATGTCATCCTTGAGCACATCGTCCTTTTAGAGTGACTGCCAGTAATTTTACATAACAAAAGCAGGATGGCCTACCAATGCTTTCACCGAACCGAACAATGCCAGAGCGGAATTTTAAATTGTCTATTGGCAACTTAATTTTGGAAAAGAAAATTTGTGTAAAGGGGGGAGTCATGGTATTTATTTGACCAACCACAACTGGAAGCTTAATGTGATTCAAACATAGGTCTTTCTGTTTGATTTCCAACAACATATTTGTTTACTTTTCCAAAGTAATAATTTGTACCCAATAACTACCAGTGTACACGAATTCTACTATTACATATAATTGTTGCAACCTTTTTATGCCATTTTTTTAAAAAATATTATTGCATTTTTTATTAACTATAATATATCTTATTTCTAAAGTGGAAGGATCAAGCACTTATTTTTTTTGTTCAATAATAATAAATATTTCTAAAGCAAAAAAAAAAAAAAAAACATCTTCTCTTCCAAAACCATCATAGCAACTTTTTCAACTATAGTTTTGTCTTAATTCTATAGCGGAGAAAGGTTTGAGAGAACACTTTTTTTTTTTTTTGTTTAATAATGATTGGTGTTTCTGAAGGAAAAGATTGCATCATAGCGTGCAACCTTTTATGCCATCTTCCAAAATTATCATACGAGTTTTTCAATTCATCTTATTTCTAAAATGGAAGAAATGGTTTGGGGGATCTTAATTTTACTTTGTTTTTTTACAAATCCAAAGCAAAAATAATCGCTCTGCTTACATCAATCTGTCAACGTTTTTAGACGTCTTCGAACACTTCTTTTTTTTTATTTGTGTTACACTCGCCAGAAATTTGCCATATTTCAAAAAAAAAAAAAGAATACAACCAATAAAAATAATTTAGGTGGTTTTCCGATTTTATTAGTTCGTTCATAAACCAGAAAATATGAGAGATCCAACCATTCTATTAGAAGAGCAAAACATATTAAAAAATAAGTGAAATAAATGGGTTGCTTTGTAAAAGCAGACCAAAAAAGACGAGACAAAAAAGTGACAAGGCACAACAGGCTATCAGAGATGCGATGCCAAAGTCACGCTCATATGGATGGATGGGTATACTATCTGAAGCCAATAGAAGCACAAAAAAAAAAAAAAAAGTGAGGGAAGAAGAAAACAGAACTACTTTTGAAGAGTTCGACGATATGCTCACTCACTCCAGAAATTGGCGAATTCTTGGAATACGTGCAAAACTTTAATTCAACAAAGAGAGAACCAGAAAGAAGCACCATAAGCATGTGGATTGCATTTGAAGGCATCATAAATAGACAAGATAGGAGGGCGTAGGGAGAACCAAACATTTTAAATCAGATGAAACATGAGACAAATCACTAGAAGAATCTCACATCTAGCTTTGATAGAGTTAAGTCTCGGCAAAAGCATAAAGTTGCTGGGTGTGCAGGCACTCAAGCATGGAAACTTACTGAATGAAACCCGAAAAGTCGGGGAATAGTTTTGGTGTGAAGATCACATTGGGCAACAGGTGCAGCTGCTTAATTATACGACATACAGCAGAAAACCACTTCACACACATTTGAAAACTTTGATCTTGAACTTAATTGGACATGATCTATGAATCAAAACGTGTAAAACCATCAAGTAAGAGAATTCAGGAACACATAAATGGGATTAGTAGGATGCTGTTGCAGCATAAGGAAACTACACCTGAACTTGCACTAATTAGATGATGGAAGATACACGTGATGAAAACTTTTCATGGTAAGTTTCCTCCTACAAGTTGGGCATTTCTTCTGTGCCTGAACGGATGCTTTTATGCATTTTAGACAGAAAATATGACCACAAATAGTTGATGCTGGCTCAACCAATGCATCCATGCAGACAGGGCAGGTGAAGATGGGCTCCCGTGTAAGGCCCTCAACAGGCTTCGGTTTGGATTTAATCACTTTCTTTCTCTGCAATTTCCAAGTCAGAATCTATTTGAAATCTTTGACCATAGAGAAGGCAGCAAAATCTATCGCTAGAAAGGAGAAACAGAAGGCAGCAGGTACACAAAGGACAATAAAATTTTCATGGTTGTGGAGGTGGATAATTTAAAAAGTTATTGAGCAGCTAATGTTATGACAAGCCACTGAATCAGAAACTATGAGTTGCAGAATCAGATGATAGTAGTCCAGTAACTATCAATGCTACAGTTACCTCGGAAAGGTCAAAGTATCCCATCTATCATAAAAACACTCAAGAGAGGACTATGCTCTTGCACCAACTCCCAAGAATAATTCGTTCCTACAATATTGTTGAAAAAATATTAATAGAGAACTATGTTCTTCCATCAAGTCCCAAGAATAATTTGTTTCTAGAACACCGTTTTTCCAAGGCAACGAGTAACAACCATGGAAACCTTCTTCTCCTAACAGCAAATTCAATTTGATGTAGCAAGACAGATGGTTTCCCTTCTAGCCAAGGTAATTTGATTTCTCATCAACCAGTCCATACTGACTGGTTCAAAAAATTTTCTGGTACAGGCATGAACCAGTATGCGGACTGCTGCATTTAAGGTAGTTCAGTCAGGTCTGAATAAAAACAATCCTTACGGCTCCTTCTCTTAGGGCTCACAATTAACAAGTCCTCTCATATCCTCTATAACTGACTGTCCAGTTCCACCCAACCACCTGCTGCCCACCCATCAACCTCTTTTATGATACTTACCCTCCTAAACTTTTTCTCCTCTCCTCTCCCTCCACTACCTCTTCCAGCTCCTCTTCTTCTTTGTCCTCCTTTCTCTACCTTCTTCCTCTTCCTCCTTCCTCCCTCCTCTCTCTATCCCTACCAACATATTGGTACCCCAATATGTTTTAGTGTACCATGTGTTGTTATGTCAGAATGGATTGGAGCTGTACCAATCTGGCCATTGACCAGGACAGGTCCGATACCCAAAATTGAAAACCTTGCTTTGAGCAATATAAAAAATATTACCATTTACCTTGTGATCATAACTTTGACTATGCATGTTTATCTTCCTTGCTGATTCCGAGCATGACATTTAATTGTTGACACCAAGGTCTGCTGTACCATTACATACCACCTAGTACGGGTGGTACATACCGGGCCACCAATAGACCACCGGGCGATACCACTATTTTAGCCCGGTAAAGTCGGTAACAATCAAAAGTCTGACCGTTACCGACCCTGTAACGATTGCAATTGACTGTTATAGGATTGGTAATGATCAAAATTGACCGCTATAGGGTCAGTAACAATCAATTTTGACCATTACTAGGTCGGCAACGATTGAAATCGATTATTACAAGGCCAGTATCATCAAAATCGACCGTTACTAACCTATAACGATTGGTAACCATCAAAATTTTGACCATTATCAACTGTACTAAGCGAATCGACCATTACAGGATCGGTAACAATTGAAATCGACTATTATCAACCTGTACCGAGCAAAATTTCAATTATTACAGGTCGATAATAGTCGATTTCGACTGTTAATGACTCTGTAAGGGATGATTTTTACCGACTCTAAAACGGTCGATTTCGCCTGCTACTAACCCTATAACGGCTAAATACCATTACGGAGACATAAATTATTAATTTAGGCATACTACTCGGTACGCCTGGGCATATTGGTCGGTACGCCCATAACGTACTGCATCGAGCTGAGCTCGATATGCTGATATGGTATGATACGATGAACCTTGTTGACACCATTAAAGACTTTGTCACATGTTTTTAGAAAATAAGGATCCTTGAAGATTTATCAAAAGTACAAGAATCTTTGAGCTATGTCATCACTCTAAACTCTAAAGTAAAGAATCTTGCTTGGTTCCTCTTAACTTGATTTCTCACATAGCCCTCAATTGAGTTAAAGAAAGCAAAAATATTCACACCGCCAATTTCAAGTAGTAAAAAAATAATGGCTTCTTTTTATTATTGTTACCCACTAACCCACAAAAGGAATTCATGCCTTCCCTGGACTAAAGGGAAAAGATTCATAGAGCCAATTTTAAGAAGTTAAAAAAGAATGCTTCAGCTTCTTCATATTATTGCTACCCACTTGCCCACGAAAGGTTTAAGATTCAAGCCTCCATTAGACCAACAATTTAATAAGCGACAATATCCGCTATCGGGCAGTACCCACTATTTTAGCCCGGTACAATTGGTAACGATCGGAAGTTTGACCATTACCGACCCTGTAACGGTCAGAATTGACCATTATAGGATTGGTAATAGTCAAAATCAACTGTTATAGGGTCAGTAATGATCGATTTTGACCATTACAGGGTCAACAATGATCAAAATCAATCGTTATAGGGTTAATAATGATCAAAATCAACCATTACTAACCTATAACGATCGGTAACTATTGAAATTTCGACCGTTACCAACTGTACCAAGCGAATCGACCATTACATGATCGGTAACAATCAAAATCGATCGTTATCGACCTATACTGGGCAAAATTTCAATTGTCACAGGTCGATAATAGTCAATTTCAACCGTTACTGACTCTATAACGATCAATTTTTACTGACTCTAAAACTGTCGATTTTGCCTGTTACTGACCCTATAACGGCTAAATACCATTACAGTGACATAAATTATTAATTTAGGCATACTGGTCGATACACCAATATCGTACCATGCCGAGCTGAGCTCGGTACGCTGGTATGGTACGATACGACGAACCTTGGTTGACATCAACAAAGACTTTTGTCACATCTTTTTGGAAAATGTGAATCTTTAAAGATTTATCAAAGTACAAGAATCTTTGAGCTAGGTCATCACTTTAAACCAAGGTTCTCTATTTTGTTACCGGGGGAACGTATCGATTCGATAGGATATCGGTACATGGACCGTCCACTATCGAGCAGTACCGCTAAAATCGGTTGCCGGCGATCGATTTCGACCATCGATGACCAATTAAGGGAGAAATAAGAAGAGGGAGAAGAAGAAAAGGGATAAAAGAGGAAGATACCTGATCTTCCCTGGTTCCCGATGCGATTCGTCACTCACAGGCGATTCTTCACCGGTGGGCTTCCTTCGCGGGGAGAAGAGGCGAGAAAGGAGAAGGGAACGGGAAGAAGGGAACGACGATGCCTCGTCTCCCCACGCGGGAACGAGGCGATGCCTCGTCTCCCCTTTTTTATTTTTTAATATATATTATATTATATTATATAAATATGTAATATTATAATATACTGAGTGGTATTCACTATGCATACTACTTGGTACTGGGTACCGTACCATACCGAGATAAACATGGTATGCCGGTACGGACTGGTATGACGAAGCTTGCTCTAAACTCTAAAGTACAAGAATCTTGCTTGGTTCCTCTTAACTTGATTTCTCACATAGCCCTCAAGTGAGTTCAAGAAAGAAAAAAGATTCACACAGCCAAATTCAAGTAGTCAAAAAAGATGGCTTCTTCTTCTTTTTATTGTTGTTATCCACTTACCCACAAAAGGTATTCATGCCTTTGCTGGACCAAAGGGAAAAGATTCACACAACCAATTTCAAGTAGTACAATAAAGAATGCTTCTACTTCTTCATATTGTTGTTACCTGCTTACCCACGAAAGGTTTAAGATTCAAGCCTCCATTGAACCAACAATTTAATAAGTGACAATACCCGCTACCGAGCGATACCACTATTTTAGCCCAATACAATTGGTAATGATCGGAAGTTTGATCGTTACCGACCCCATAAAGATTGAAATTAACCATTACAGGATTGGTAATGGTCACAAACAACCGTTATAGGGACAATCAAGGTTTGCAATATCGACCTGTACCGCCCGGTATGGGCGGTACATACCGGTCCGTCAGATTACAGGTACGCAGACCGCCCGCTACCAAGCGATTCCGCCAAAAATCGATCGTCGACGGTCAATTTCAGCCGTCGACGGCCGATTGAAGAAGAAATTGACCATCGACGGTCAATTGAGAGAGAAATCGACCGTCGACGATCGATTGAGGAAGAAAAAGGGGAGAAGAAGAGGAAAAGAAGAAAAAAATAAGAGGAGAAGAAAGAATACCTCGCTCGCGTGCCATCCTCGCTCCGCCGCCCGGGTTGCCGTGCCCCGGCGATCGCTTTTTCCCACGCCGCTTTTCTCCGCGAGGAGACGGAGCGTCTCCTTGCGTGGGGAGAAAGATCGAGGCGACGTCGTCGCTTCGTCTCCTCGCACGGGAAGAAAGATCGAGGTGACGTCGCTGAGCCCGAGCCCGCGCCCGCAACTGCTTTTTCTCCCGCTGAGACGCTCCCTCTCCTCGCGCGAGGAGAAAGATCGAGGCGACGTCGTCGATTCATTAATATTTTAATATTATAGTATAAAAATATTTTATTATATTTGAATATTGGGCGGTATGCATTGTGCATACCACCTGGTACCAGTACCATACTGATACCGACAATGTGCTGTTACACCAGTACGGATCGGTAAGTCAAACCTTGGGGACAATAACAATCGATTTTAACCATTACAGGGTCGATAACAATCAAAATCGATTGTTATAGGGTCAGTAACGGTCGATAACAATCAAAATCGATTATTATAGGGTCAATAACGGTCGAAATCAACCGTTACTAACCTATAACAATCGATAACTATCAAAATTTCGACCGCTACCGACTGTACCAAGCGAATCGACCATTACATGATCGGTAACAATCGAAAACAACAGTTATCGACCTATACCAGGCAAAATTTCAATCGTCACAGATCGGTAATAATCGATTTCAGCTGTTAATGAATCTATGACGATCGATTTTTACTGACTCTAAAATGGTCGATTTCGCCTATTACTGACACTATAATGGCTAAATACCATTACAGAAACATAAATAATGAATTTAGGCATACTGATCGATACGCCCATATCGTACCATACCGAGTTGAGCTTGGTATGCCAATATGGTATGATATGGCGAACCATGGTTGACACCAACAAAGACTTTGTCACATCTTTTCAGAAAATGTGAATCTTTGAAGATTTATCGAAGTACAATAATCTTTCAGCTAGGTCATTACTCTAAACTCTAAAGTACAAGAATCTTGCTTGGTTCCTCTTAACTTGATTTCTCACAGAGCCCTCAACTGAGTTCAAGAAAGCAAAAAGATTCACACAGCCAATTTCAAGTAGTCAGAAAAGAATGGCTTCTTTTTATTGTTGTTACCCACTTACCCACAAAAGGTATTCATGCCTTCGCTGGACCAAAGGGAAAAGATTCACACAGCCAATTTCAAGTAGTAAAAAAGGAATGTGTTGGTGACATGGTCGATATAATACCTACCCTAAGCATCCTATGCAGGCCAGTTGTACTAAATCTTACTTGCTGAAGCACTTGAAAGTAGGTTATCTCAATCGATTAATTATTTTTCAGTCTTCCAGCATGATAGTATTACTAGCAAAAGATTGATGTACTTGCGTCTCATGCTAGATATGATACTCTTAAGGCCTTCTCAGTCTATGCTGGTCAATTCAAGTGCCACAAGACATTTAGATACTGATAATTGAAACTATATACATATCATGTTACAAATTTAATAATGCAGAAGGGTGAGACGCTAATGTCTTCCTGGGGACACAACTACTCATTTACCCTTTCTACCATGCTACTCTTATTGTTCAACATGGTCTACGATACTGCTGTACCAAATTCCTTCAACCATACAATATATCAATCAGAAACACCCCCAAAATGATGCTGATAGAGTTTCCATTCCTTCAATTAATCAATTGTCACATGATATTCCAACAGGAGCTTCTCAAGGTTCATATCACCATGAAAAGATGCCGAAAGAAAAAGAGACAAGCATCAGGAAGCCAAAAACCAAGGGAGTAATTCCTACAATTGCTATTCTTGCCTTCCACTTAATAAAGAAGTAAGAATAGATGCATTGATAGACAAATTAACTCAAAGGAACATGCTTAGAGTGATTTGAGAGTTTGAGTGGGAGCAGATGTGAACTAAGTATGGCTATTCAATTCTTTATTACATAAAGGGGATAGCTAATCAAGTGGATTGTTTCCTCAACAAGAAGCATGAATAAGCTTCTACTTAATCCCTCGAGACATGTAATCCATAAGCTCAGAATACTGCCTTTATTGAAGGAATTCCAATGAACTCACAAAAGAGTCGATGCTAAAGAATGCCTCACTTCTTCCTCCTCTTTTTCACCTTTGCATTTTCAAGAAATGCCACCCAGAACAGAACAAAAGAAAACACAAGGTTCATAACCAAATGAACCAGTTCCCTGACTCCTAACTAAACGTTCAAATATATTTAACTTACGAACTTGTGAAAGCAACTCCATTTCTTAAACCTAGTATCAAAAAATGTGATAACCAATTACCATCTGTCCAAAAAAAGAAGAGCTCATTTCATGAATAATGATTATTAGCAATATTAAGAAGTCGGAAGTTAAAAATATTAAAGATCATTTAAGGTATAGTCTAGTCAACTGAAGAACTTTGATCTAGTAACCCTCCAGAAAATAAGCAACCAATGTCATTTAGATGAAATACAAATTGATTAAATTGTTTACCATTATAATAAAAGAACTGATAGATAGAAAAACAGAAAATTATATTTAGAATTGCAAAGAAAAATACAGAACAAACACCTTTACCTTGGCACTATGCTCCTCTTCCAAATCAGGATATTGATCACAATCAATAGCAATCCTGTTCGTCGAACTTCTAGCCCACTTATTACGACGGTTCATAGATGATTTTGCCACTTGTTCATCTACAATAATGACTTTAAAATGGACAAATGTCAGGCTAACATCAGAAACTGGATGAATGGCAGATATGATAGTTATAATAGTAGACACAATAATAATAGGAGACATTAAGAGCGGACCAATCAACTTTCTCAGGATGTGATGTTTTATATGTCATAGTTTGCAGGAATTACAATTCAGTATGGAGAAGAATATGCGGAAGCCAAAACAATTTCTTTGATATCTCGAGATAGATCAAATGGGTTGCCGGAAACAGAAAGGGGCTAAAATCGGCTAAAGTTACCTAAACCAATATTGATTGGTTCTTCATGATTCAAACTAACTTGTGTAATAGAAGAAGCCAAAGACGAAGAACAGAGAAAAGCTCAAACCATACCTTACCTCAGGGGCCAAAGAACCCCATAGCTTATTTCACCACCTCTCACCCCCATTTGATTATTAACGACTCCCTCAAAATAGGCCACATAATATTGATAACTATCAATTCATCAGCAGATAAGCTTCATATTGATATATATTAATAATAAGCACACAAGTCCTTTATTATCACTTTGATGCTGTTGCTAGAGTACAGTTTTATAAGTTTTCTTAGCTTTTTTATTTTTCTTTGATTTTTTATTTATAGTCTAATAGTTAGTATTATCTTTTTTCATTTTAAACAACTTTCCAACTTAAATGAGAATCCTATCCAACCAACCTGGACCATCACTAAGCAGATCCCACAGGCTATACCAAGATAATGTCAATATTGTGAACCTTGAAACAAAGAGAATCACCAATGTTTTTTTTTTACCTTGGAAAATCCTTCAAGGAACTTATCATTGTCGATGGGTAAGACATTGATACGATAATCATTATCAGTTTTCTTTTCAATGCAAGGGTACATTCTTGTCCATCATAATCACCCTCATGACATCCATACTCACGAAGTGCAACATTATTTCTACCAAATCAGTAAATCTGCGAAGAGACAGAAAGAGAGGAGTTGGAGGACAACCAAAGACCAAACATCAAACAGCTAAAAAGTTCAGAAAAACTGTTAATTACCATTTTACATACATGCAAAAACTTTTTTATATAGCCTACCAAATAAGCTGGTTTATTCAGTTTTGAATTTTAAGATCAAACATTCTGATTACAAGATTTAGAAAATAAACTATTTTCTATTATTTTCAAACCAGAACAAATCAAACCTCACAAATTATACAATGGCTTATATTGTTAATTTCATACTATGCTATAATTCCACCAATCACCTTTAGTCCCTCTACTTGCTTCATCGTCCACAACATTCTCATTTCTATACGATCATACAAAAACGATGTCTATATACATCACAAGAATGCTAGATATTAAGTTATTCAACCATTGAAATTGATCAATATAAATCGAGAGTATAAATAATCTTCAAACGAACCCAAAGTACAGCGTTTATATGTGGTTGCATAAATGTTCCACTTAGAAATTGCGTTCTTACATTGTAAAAAAAATCAAACCGCAATCTACTGGTTTGGTATGTAATTACCTGAAGTCTGACACCACCACATGTGCATGAACTAGGTCCAGTTCGATCGGTTAGATCAAATCAATGCTGTTGTGTCCAGGATGTCAACTAAAATTAAACTACATCATGATGGACTGAGTTGTTTTGATCACTATAAACTACAACATAAAGGGCAAAGATTAGTATTAAGTTGTACATGTAATGTAAGTCCATAGCTGTGTATTAGCAATGACATCAAGAAGGAATCCTTAATAAGTGTGAGGCATTAGTGCACTTGTTCCCTGAAAATACATGGTTGAGTAACTCATGACTCATTGGTCAAATGCCTCAGGAGTCAGGCTACTACCTCACAAATTAGTTTTCTCAAACAGTAAATATCAGGTTTAGCTCTCCAGATTCATTTATCCAACATTGAAGACCAGTATCAATCCTTCATCCTGAACTCAAATTTAATTCAGATTTTGACGCAATAAATTTCTCTCAGGACAACCTATTGCAATCCTCAAATGACATCATTTTTGCCCTTTTACAATTGATGTTTACTTATAAACAAAACAAATATGAACTCGAATATAAGAAATACTTTTAACTTACTGACAATGTCAAACACTTTTAAATATCTTCTTAGATGTGTGTGACGATTAAAAACTTAGTATTTCTTTAAAAGAAATAAATAACCACTAGAGTATGAATAAATGATTCTCACAAGAAAGAAAATTTCATTTTCTAACTAGCAAATGCCTCAGTTTATTTCATTGCCATGTAATAGCAGTTTCTGGCATATTCTGACCTGGTTGTCTCAAATTTGTTTCCAGGTCTTCCTCTAGGATCACTGTCACGGGCTGGTTCCTTCTGAAGTGATTCCTCACCTAAACCGATAAGAACAAAACTCAAATGAAGAACAAGGAAAAAGATGAGATAAAGAAATAGATCGAAACAACAATCAGCCAAGCCAACATAGGAGTTACAGCATGATGATACTAAGAAATAACAAAAAGCATCAAAACCCAATAGAGTTAAACAAAAAAATATCATAATGTTAGCGAATATCATGATAATACATGATGGCTTTATACTATAACTTAACTTCAAAGACTAGATCAATGTCAAATCTGCTAAAAGCAAATAAGTGTTAGCTTACCTAGGAACTCAATATACAACATAATTTACAGTACATAACTGCAAAGATAAGAATATTGCTCAAATATCCTAAAAATTAAGTTCTTCAATCTACTCAGAACGATGCAATTTACAGTACAAGAAAGTATACAATAAAAGTTCAAATATGATAAAAGCAAGCAAGAGTTATAGGCTACACAGGAATTCAAATACAAAAGAGAAAATTACAGGAAAGTTGAAAAGACAAAGGTAAGACAGTTAAACTCCAGATATAAAATCAATACTCTGATGCTAAAGCCTAAATGAAAGTGTCTTATCTTAGGAATTCAAATACAACAGAAAGATAATACCATAGTTACAGAGACTACATTTCATACGACATATCACTTCTGCATAGACAAGTATATATAAGCCAAGAGACTAAGAATTACCAGGGGTAACCTTCTCGAGGAAGAAAGAGTCACGACCTCATCCTCCATCAATTCTAGATCAATAAAAGCACTGTGTGAACGGTCACTTGATGGTGCAGATGACCCTTGCTGCTGTTCACTAGCATGGCTGGGTTGAGGAACACCTGGAAAGGATGTTCCTCCAGAAATCCGAGGATGTCTACACCCAGAAGTGCCTTCACACTGCTGGCAGTCCGCCGGAGGAAAGTTCAGATCCAAATTCGGAACCATCTTAGCGTGGATACCATCCCTCGCGTGCCTCTTTGAACCCCGCCTTGATGGTCCAAGGGTGCTCATGCTCTATATCAGTACAGTAAGACCTAAATTTCCAAAAGCAACACAACATAAAAATCAATCGAAATTCTTCATTGAAGAACAACTTGTGAAGAAGCTAGAGAAAAAGACAACTTTTTTCGCCGACTGTTTCTTTTTACAATTGGAATAACGGGAAAGAACAGCGCCAACACTAATAGTATAATCGATCAAGAAAATCCAAATAGCCCAAGTTCTTCTCAAGAAAAACTTGACAAAACCAAGACTCGCAATCTACAAGAAGATTAGAAGAACAAAAGGAGAAAGGCATGACAGGCAAGAAACAAAAAGGGGCAAAAGAAATTGAATCTACGTAATAACAAATCCAAACGTGAATAAAAACAAAATCTTAAAAGATTCAAATGAATTCCAAAAGGAACTCAGATTTCGCCGGAGAGAAACACCGAGAAACTTCACCCACCACCACCACTCGAAGATTCGGGACGATCGGGCCGAGACAAACCGGGACGCAGTTCCCTAATTCTTCCC